>CANYCX010527982.1:0-13385 GCA_948193385.1 Breynia disticha f. nivosa
GTTAACCCGTTTATTAGCGTATCGTGTTCGTGTTGGAATTTTTTACCCGTTTATTAATCGTGTCGTGTTCGTGTCAAGCATAAACGGGTCAACAGAGTATGCTGACACGACACGAACACGACCCACCAACCCGTTTTGACAGCTCTAACAAGAACGATAGAAAATCCATCTCTGGATATTGTACTTTTGTTGGGGGAAACTTGGTAACCTGTCGTAGTAAAAAGAAAAGTGTTGTGGCTCGAAGTAGTGCAGAAGCGGAACTAAGAGCATTGGCTTCAGGGGTATGTGAGGCTATTTGGATTTGAAGATTGCTAACGGAGCTAGATGTTGCTACTAAGCCTCCTATGAGGATCTACTGTGATAATACAACAGCAATTTCAATAGTGCATAATACTATCATGCACTTTATTAAAGAACTAAGCACATTGAGATTGACAAGCACTTTGTTAAAGAAAAGGTGGACATAGGAGATATATGTATCACCTATATAGCAACCTTACAGCAAACAACAGACATCTTAACTAAAGGACTATTGCAGGATCAGTTCAACAAACTGGTTGGCAAAGCTGAAGATGGAGAACATCTACAAGCCAGCTTGAGGGGGAGTGTGGAAACCAGAATGTGAACATGATATGTACTGAATAGGAAGTTTCCGTTATTAGCACTTAAGGAAAGTTAGTTGTATATTAGATAGGTGAATCACTAGAAATCAGCAGGGAAATTCCTATGATTTTGTTAGTGCAACTGTATATATATACTTGTAAACTTATGTCTAAAATACACGAGTTTACCTCCACTTTCCAGTATCATCTTCAATGAAGGAAAGCTATTCAAAGTTTTTACTGATAGAGATATGATGCAATGCCAAGAAAAATATAATTTGAGGTTTTGTAAAGTTGGTGCAAAGAGAGCTGTGAAGTTATCCGGTGCTGTTCAACCAATACATCCTTTTTAGAGTCCAAATCCAAATCTTAAAGTGTGTGGATGATTATTTTGTCCAGAAACCCTGATAAAATCCACGTAAAGCTCATATTTGATGATTTAGGTTTCCATTGAGATGTTAAGCTTAAGTAGAGCATTTGTATTTCATTTGAAGTCATCTCTCGTCAATTTTCTGGAGTATTATAGGGCCTACTAACAGACTTAAGAACTCATTTTATGCATGTTAAAATACTCTTCTCGAATATATTGTTTTCTGTATTCTTTGTCCGTCTAGGTTTCTTTTAATTTGGCTATTCTTTTTGATGATTTCCATGTAATATTTCTTTCAGTGTCTCTATGTCAGGGAGCATGGTTTGAAGGGTGATTATTATTCTCCAGAGAGATCAAGATCGGTATCTTGATCCCGTTCCCCACAGGATGAAAGGGAATACGAGTCAAACCAGAGATCCCCAAATCCAAGGGAAAACGGTCATAATCTCCCAAACAATGCCCACCAATCTGGCAGGTCTCAAAGCCCAGGGGTTAACAGCCACTGTCAATCAAGGTCTCGTTCAAGATCGTAAGAGTGAGTACATCGGTTCTTCCTACTTTTTAATTGATAAGACTTGTATAGTTTTGCTGGATTTGATGAAGGCTAGCCTGAAAGCAATAAGAGTTTCAGAAATAGTTGGAATCAAAACCATTATTATGAATCAAACTGGCAATGGCATAGTGTGTTATTAAAAATAAAGCCTGATGCAAGTTTGATTGAACTGTTTATTTTGAGGCTGCTTAAAATCTCCTGCTTGTACTTTTCCATATCTTTATTGTTTCCTGAATTAAACCCTTCATGATATTGTTGTTCTCTTTGCAGTTCTCTCAGATGACCATACCGAATCGTTGGCTGTGTTCTGCTGCTCGAAAATTCGTAGGGTTTCTCTTTGTATGTGGTGTTAGGTCAAGTAACTTCTCACTTGATACTGCTTTGTGTGGCAACCCTTTGTCCTTGAAGTGGTGTCGTTTTGGTTCAGCCCGAGAATAATTCTACTTTATGCCGTTTATCAGAGTAAAATTGTGGGTTGGATTGTGTAGCCTCATTGATTTTATTTCCATGTTTATTCATTCATATGCTTTGGGGGGGGCGTACTTCTTACCTAGCATTCTGTGGAGCGCTTTGGTGTGCTCTGTAACTGAGGTGCCCCTCCACAAATCAATTTTTCCGACAGGGCCCGAGTCCTGACGTTGGCAACACCATTAGCATTTTTTAAAGACGGCATAGAATATGCAAGAATCCAATCCCCCTTAACGATTGAATTTAAGGATAGGTATTTTGAAAACAATTTGTTAAATTCTTAAAAATATTTATTTTAAAACAAAATTTTGAATCTAAACCAACACTTATTTAAAAACATATTTTCTTATGTTAATCCTGTTTTAGCACCAAAACTTACGCTTCAGAGTAAATATTGAAAAGTTTGTACTGTTGAATCGTATTGGGGAATCACTTGTAGTTAACAAGTTCTCGATGAATGATGGCAAACATTTTACTAAATTAACATATCCATGATTTTCCTTGAAAAGCACAAATAAATCTCCCGGAGATTAAATTCAGAAAATATTTAATCACCCTAAAGAAAATGTCTAAACAAGGAGGCAATGCCCTGATGTCCTCCTTCGACTTGGTCCATGGCAACCGCAGCATCAATCTGTTCGTACAATTTGTGAGAATATTCATTCTCAACAATACTTTCTCAACACAAACGGTTGTAAATTATTATGCATACCCATTCCTCGCTAGAGGGGTCAGCTTAGCGAAGTCGTCTAGGGTCGAATGACCCATGCATTCGAGGTCAGCCTAGTTGGGTTGGAGTAAATGAGGGAAGGTCTATCTGAAAAAATAATTATTTTAAAGCATCCATGGGATTATAAGTTCACTTCTTGATCATTCCAAAGGGCATGCTTTCTCAAATGTTGTCTGCTCTTTACGACAAAGGTCAAATTCATTGGTATGATAATACATGCAACCTACATACTCATCCATCTCTTTTGTACACCTCTGGTGTAAGTCTTTCAGCCTGCAAACAATCAAAACCAAAATGATACATCAATTTGGAAGTTTCACAAGATTTGAAGGGTGACAGATTACAATTTTCAGACTATGATAGATGCAAGTTTTGATTCTACATTCTGAAAGAAGAGTCCTGGAATCATGCAATTCAACAGTGAAACTAGGTTCACAGAAAAGAAAGAGTGAATAACATGGAAATTTGTAATTCTCCACAAATATAATCATATTTGGAGGAAGAGGTTGCCAGTGATCTATGATTGTGCAATTGATGTGCTTCTCAGTAATCTGTATTTCTAACACAAACAGCAATTCCATCACTTATCAATCCTAACATTCACATTTCAAAACCCAACATTTCAAATTTTACTGACATTGCTGCTGAATCATTCAAATGGCATTTTATTGGCAAGGAAATTGAATGTAGAAAGAAAGGACTTTGTATTGCTTTATGTGGCAAGAAAAGAACCAAGCATCCATCAAAATATTGTAGTTCTAACACAAAACAATCCAAAACCGTAATGCTAAACATTCATCATCACTCCAACCCTCTTAGCACGAAAAATTCAATCTTTAATTAACCCATTTTTCTTTGCTCAGCAGATAACAAAACCCACATTCTTAAAAACCAATCAAAAACCAAATTCAAACCTTAAAATCCAATCTTTCACTTAACCCAGTTCTCTATTCACTTCCAAAAATCAAAAGAGTAACAGGATTGGAGAAACATACAGGCCAAGAACACAGCGAGTTACTTGTTGTCCTTGTTGAAGACACTTTTCAGGGTTTGGATCCTCTTTTTTGCGCTTGAGAAACTCCACATTCTCCGGTAAGCATCTCATCGAAATATGATTCGACGACGCTGTTAATACCGACGATGTTGGGATTGGATTCCCTCTCGTGTCTACTGCACTCGCCATTGCTCAATTGATTCTGCAATAACCACACAACGATTTTGTGTTACGTTGTAACTTGTGTTACGCTGTTAATAGATTGAGAAACTAGACAAATAAGGGTTACGTTGTGTTGCTAACGTGCGCTAAAAGGGGCGTATAGGTTAGCGGGGTTAATTTGGGAAATAACAATGAGTTATTGAGGGTGTTTTGTCAGCATCGGAAAATAAACAGAACAGTGATCGTTTGTTGCTAGGGGATTTGGGTTCCTCACCGAATCCAATTATCAATCTTGCCAACTAAAAACAAGTCAGTTTTACATTTCACCACTTACTTTTCTTGTTTAATGCTGAATTTCATGTAAATATCGTGACTCTTTTGCGTGGATTTGTTGTTGTGTTTGACCCGTTAAGTGTTGCATAATAGGTGTTTGATGATATGCCTAAGTGATACTATAGGCTAAGTTATTTGGGTTTTAGTTACTTGTGTTAAGAGTTCTTTTGTTTCTTCAATTTTATAGATTGCTAAATGGTGTGTTTTTTGTGTTGTTAGGAGATGGGTGATAAGAAGAAGAAGAAGACTTTCATGTTCATTAGGCTCGTCTCTTCTGCCGGGACCGGATTCTTTTATGTCAAGAGAAAGAGTGCTAAGGGAGTTACGGAGAAGCTCGAGTTTCGGAAATATGATCCGAGAGTCAATCGCCATGTTTTGTTTACAGAGCAGAAAATGAAGTGAGTGAGTGGATGCTTTTTCATAGACTTTAAGTCATTAACATTCTGGATTCTTGTATTGATAGCTAGTGATTTGGACCATGTTCAAGCATTCAGGAGTTGAATAATGCATGCCATTTTGTTATCTGTGTTTCTGTTTTTGGATTCTTACAATTGCTGCTGCTTCTGTGCTAAAATTCTTACGGTCTCGTTTCTTTTGTCAATCTGTGAAGAGTCATTATTCCTATCTGATGCGACACATTCAATGAACATTGAACTTCACTAAGTGCAATGGCTAGTCAGTGATTCTATTATTATCATGATTTAGTGCATGCTATGCACTCAGAGCCTAGCTAGATTGTCTAGAAATTCTTACAGTGATGAATATAAATGCAATTAAAATTCTTGAGGAGTTATATATTTGTGTATTGATAAGACTATTCACTCTTTCTTGAAGTTCGATCTGTCCTCCGGATGAATCATATGGCCAAGAAAAACCATGAACAAGAGCTTGTCTCACCCATGAGTAAATATTTCATAATAGTCTCGTTTGACTGTACATTTTTCTTGGTATATTTAAATAATCAGTAGGAGCATAAACTGAAACATTCCGGAGCTACAAAAATGGTTATTAAATCGTCAGCACCACATAAAAACATTCCACGTAGAGTAGCTGTTAATACGAATAAAAGAGTAGTCCATGAGCCCAAGACCAACATAACTGAGTTGGGTTACTTGGATAAGGTTCATTCAAGAAAAATAAAATGCTATGCTCTCTTTTTTTTCCTTCCTGTTTGACTGCAATCAACTTAGCCTGGGATTATCTAATTTTGAGCTTCCTATGCATGCAACCTAACGAGTCTTCGTGATTGTTTCTGGTTTCCATCGTTTTCATAAGCTCTATGTAATACCACACGCAACCGAAGGCATAGATCAAATAGCCTGAGATTGTTCTAGCATAGTTCAAGATCTCGAGTTCGAGTCTTAAGTACGCAGTTGCATTAAAATTCGATTGGTAGAGTTTTGCCGCCCTTATGGTCCCGCCTAGTTTGAACGAGGATTAATCTGTAGGTGTCCAAGATATCTCGTAATTCAAACAAAAAAATAAGCTGTGTGTAATGGACCTGACGTGGATCATTCCACCTCTCACAAAGTGAATCATTTTTTAATCTTACATCTTCATGGGATTGCGAAGAACTCTAGTGCGAGCTTTGCTCAGCACAGTAGCCATAACGTTGATGACTGATACGCGCTTTTGCACTATATCCGTTTTCTATGCAATGAATATATGAATCGAGTGACCTTTCGAGTTAATATTTCGTAATTGTGTTAACGATTTTTTATTAAATATTATTTTTATGATGTAAATATTACGAAATTAAATTTGTGATATTCGTGTTGTATCTAATTAGTTCAATAATTGTCAGATCTAACTGCAAGTAGATGTGAAAAAGGAAACTTTATAAACAATCTAACAAATATTTACATATCCAATATTCCTTGTAGGATATATTATTCTTGAAATCATTGAGCAATGCATTAGATGTTGTGGAGAAAATGCTAGTGAGACTCCAATAAGAAAAGTGCAAGCTAAAGTCTTTAAGGCCACCACTCTGCAAAAAAAAAACACTCTACAACTGTTTTTTACATGTGAAATTGATTGATGGTAAATTTAATATAAGTCCTTTAAAGAAAATATTCAATCAATAACTGTTAAATACAATGAAAATAAAAATAAATATAAGTATTTAATTTATTTAATAAAATTAAAATTCCAAATTTTTTTTCAGATTAATTATTTTTAAAGATTTTTTTTTGTTAAAAAATTTTAGGCAATGGGCTGAGCCTGCCCATGAGCCAAGGGCAGGGAGTCTCCACTGGAGCCTGGCGAATCAGCAGGTCTAGGCCTGTATGTCTCCCCTAGCGTCGCTACAGAGCCAGAAATTCAAATTCGCACCCTCAGTGTGCTAGTTGACCCTCTTTACCGCTGAAACCACATCAGAAGAGTTATCCCTAAATATTGTAAAAGACCAAATTTGATACCTTTTGGTATCAAATTTGATATGAGAAATACATAACTCTTTCTGCATGAAGACGACTTTCTAAAATTTGATATGAAAAATACATCAAACCGAGCCTCACATTAAGATTGAGTTTTCTATTCAAGTACATTTCGTTATCTATCTATTTATCTATCTATTTATATTGCGTTGTGATTTCTGCTCACGTGGTCCAATGATATTTCACATTCCACACTTTCTTCCAACACGTTGCTTCTTATAAGTATGGAACCAATAATTCCAAACACCTTCCTCAACCCAACTTGTCCTTAACCTAAACTCCTCTCTAACTGCACCAACTCTGTAAATCTTACCATGTCATCCACACATTCGCTTAATCACCTTCTTTTCCCTCACTAACACCACCATTTACTCAGTGTGGCTTAAATATTTACTCACCATAACCTCCCGCCTACATCTCCTCGGAGAGCATATACGTTAGAATCTGTAAACATCTTTGTACCTTTCTTTCCAATGGCTCTCTCTGCATTTTCACTTCCTTCGCATGTCAAATACACTTCTTTCTCTTCTCATTCCTCATTGGGAGTAGATCTGTTTTGCCACTCTCTTAAAAAGTTCTCTCAGGTTAGTGTGTTTATGGATTATTTATTTTGCCAACCTGAGTTGGTATACTGGATTTGCTGTTGGTTTCTGTTCTTTAGTGTTAAGTTGAAATCTTTGTGCATTTTGAAGATATGGATGTTTGCTTGTTGCAGAAACAGGTTAAGAAAAGAGCAAGTGGAGCATGTGCTTCATTGTCAGAGAAAGGAGAGTATTACTCTCAGAGACCACCGACACCTCTCCTGGACACTATCAACTATCCAGTTCATATGAAAAATTTATCTGTTAATGTAAGTAAACATAATCGTATATCTGTTTTCCTTAATCATACAGTGAAGAAGGGAACTTTATAACTTTATGTCTAGATATAAGTCTGATGATGTTGATTATGATTCCAGGAGCTAAAACAACTTGCTGATGAGCTGAGGTCTGATGTTATTTTTCATGTTTCGAAAACTGGAGGTCATTTGGGCTCTAGTCTTGGTGTTGTTGAGCTCACAGTGGCTCTTCACTATGTTTTCAATACTCCTCAAGACAAGATTTCTTACCTTGTATTTATCAGTAGCTCATTTGTTCTGAATTTTGATGCTGATCACTTGCAGTCTTATCCTCACAAAATCTTGACTGGAAGAAGGGACAAGATGCATACAATGAGACAGACAAATGGGTTGGCTGGGTTTACAAAGCGTTCGGAGAGCGAACATGATAGCTTTGGCACTGGCCATAGCTCCACCACTATTTCTGCTGGATTGGGTACTTTACCTACCACTTTCCATAGATAATGATATTGCTAGTTATATTAATAACTTCAGTTGGAGCTTTTTAAATTCTTTCATTTCTGGCCGTGGATGTATTAATTAATTATCAAACCATGTTTGATATATATCCTGTCAGGAATGGCCGTCGGAAGAGATCTAAAAGGAAGGAAAAACAACGTAGTCGCCGTAATCGGCGATGGTGCCATGACAGCAGGGCAAGCATATGAAGCTATGAACAATGCTGGTTACCTTGACTCAGACATGATTGTCATCCTCAACGATAACAAACAGGTCTCTTTGCCAACTGCGACTCTGGATGGGCCAGTACCTCCTGTTGGAGCTTTAAGCAGTGCTCTCAGTAGATTACAGTCAAACAAGCCACTTAGAGAACTGAGAGAAGTTGCTAAGGTACGTTATCAAAAGAACGAGTACACGGAATAAACTAGTTTTAAAACGAGACTTGTGTTTCGTTTATTCTGACTGAAACTGATGCAGGGAGTTACAAAGACAATCGGTGGTCCGATGCATGAATTGGCAGCCAAGGTCGATGAATATGCTCGTGGAATGATCAGTGGTTCCGGATCAACCCTGTTTGAAGAGCTCGGACTATATTATATCGGTCCTGTCAATGGTCACAGTATTGATGATCTTATTTCCATTCTTAAAGAAGTTAAAAGCACCAAAACGATTGGCCCTGTTCTGATACATGTTGTGACTGAAAAAGGTCGTGGATATCCATATGCTGAGAGAGCTGCAGACAAGTACCATGGTAAAGAACTGTGAAAATGCGAATTTGCTAAGAAAAATCATTTGTATTTTGTAATTCTTTATCATCTGCGGAAAAGCGAAATAAATATTTGAAATTTACAGGGGTAACTAAGTTTGATCCAGCATCAGGGAAGCAATTCAAGGCCAGTCCTCCTACGAAGGCATACACAACATACTTCGCCGAGGCTTTAATCGCTGAAGCGGAAAAGGATAAGGATATTGTTGGAATTCATGCTGCAATGGGCGGTGGAACAGGCTTAAATCTCTTCCTTCGCCGGTTTCCAACAAGATGCTTTGATGTTGGTATAGCTGAACAGCATGCAGTTACATTTGCTGCAGGCTTGGCATGTGAAGGCCTTAAACCTTTTTGCGCCATTTACTCGTCGTTCATGCAGAGAGCTTATGATCAGGTAAGATCAGTTGTTTTTCAATTCAATTCAATTGCATAACATTGGATTTTGATTCAAAGTTGATACCACAGGTGGTGCATGATGTAGATTTGCAGAAACTACCAGTAAGGTTTGCTATGGACAGGGCTGGCTTAGTTGGAGCTGATGGTCCTACTCATTGTGGAGCTTTTGATGTAACTTTTATGGCATGCCTTCCTAATATGGTGGTAATGGCACCATCTGACGAGTCAGAACTTTTCCATATGGTAGCCACAGCAGCCGCCATAGATGACCGACCGAGCTGTTTCCGGTACCCAAGAGGCAATGGGATTGGTGTTGAGCTGCCCCCAGGAAACAAAGGAACTCCCCTCGAGGTAAAATTCCGGCCAACTCTCTCTCCTATTTAACTAAAAATTTTCAAACTCAGCCAAAAATTTCCGATTTTCAGGTCGGAAAAGGAAGGATATTGATAGAAGGGGAGAGAGTTGCACTCCTAGGATATGGAACAGCAGTACAGAGCTGTATAGCTGCTGCTGCTTTAATGGAACCTCACGGACTGCAACTAACAGTTGCCGATGCTCGGTTCTGTAAACCATTGGATCACGCTCTCATTCGCAGCCTGGCCAAATCACACGAGATACTGATCACAGTGGAAGAAGGATCCATCGGAGGATTCGGTTCTCATGTCGTCCAATTCTTAGCCCTTGAAGGTCTTCTTGATGGTAAACTCAAGGTACTCGTCTGAATCAACACAAGCCATAAATGTTTCCTTTTATTGAATTGAGTATACCCAAATGACTATAAACTGTATTGCAGTGGCGGCCGATGGTTCTTCCCGACTCGTACATCGACCATGGATCACCGGCCGACCAGTTAATGCAGGCCGGCCTCACGCAGTCGCACATCGCGGCCACCGTGTTCAACATACTTGGACAAAGAAGAGAAGCCTTGGGAATCATGTCATAGAGATTATTTCCAAGCCAGTTTTGGAATTTCAGACCAATGTACAAATTCAAGTTTATGATCATTGTTACTTATCAACATCATATCTGTAAAAAAAATAACGCAGTTAGGTCTCTCTCTATCTTGTAATGTCAACCTCTACCATTAGAAGTCATGGATGTATTTTGTCTCCTATCTATTCAGTTTGTCATCGCAGATGTAGATTAAGATTTAGAGTGAGAAATGTCAATTCGTGTTAGACGTATTATAATTATCTCGTACTATTTTCTATTGAATGTCATTGTTTGTCGCATGAACATTACAAAAAATAATTTAGTATCATTCGTATCGTGTCATAAACGTATATTCAAAAATCGTGTTATCATGTCAAAATTTGACCTTTCTAGATTTGATAGACTCATAAAATGTGTAGTATTATAAAAAAAATTTTTTGCTTTAAGAAAAATAGTTTGAGTGAGTATTTTACAAAAAAAAAAATCTTCACTTAACATTTATGTTTTTAATAAAAATAAATATACGTTTTTATATCATAGAAATGCACTAATACTATATTTGTTTGACGGAAAATCATTTGTTTTGAAAATATTTTTCATGTTTTTGTATTTTATTTTCTGAAATTATATTTTTTATTATTTTTTACTCAAATATTTGAAAATATAAAGAAAAACATAATTTTATATTTTAAATAAAGTATATTTTTAAAAAAATAATTTTAAAAATAATTATTATTTTTATTAATTTCTAAATTATAATTTTTTTACTTATTTTATAATAATACTAAACGTTAAAAATTCAAAAAAAATATTTTTTAAAAAATAAAATCTTTCATACAAATACAGCTTAAATATACACCATCAATTAAAATTTGAGTACATCATTTAATTTGAGACAAGGGTAAGGACAAATGTTTTTTTTTGTTTCTTCAACAATGAGTTTAGACCTTACGTGGCAAATGATGACTAGCCCTGCTTAATACACGCAACTCTCATGTGATTGGTTTGAGTGGAAGACGCTTATAAATATACTCCAATTGATGCGACTTTGACTATCATTCTATATATATTTTCTCTCTCTTTACTCAGAGCAATAAAAGTTGCGATATACTCTTCCTGTTCATTCTCATCTTCTAATCCGAATTTCTGGAAGTTTAGAGATTTTATATATTTTAGTATATTAAAATTTTTAGAAAAAAATAAAATAATTAATATATAACGAATTGACTTTTTTTCTACATTTAATATAAATATTATTATTGTTATTCTAAAATTAAAAATTATGCACATCATCGATTGTGAAATTCATCAACATCTAATAACTCACATCATTTAGATTTTAAGTTATACTTTTCTCATTGATTTTTAAGTTATAATTTTGTTGATTTATTTTCTGTTGATATCAAACCCTAAAAAATCAAAAAAAATATTTTTCAAAAAATAAATTTCTTTAAACAAACAAAGCCTTAATCTACAAAATGATGAATTGATTAAAAAAAAATATTCTTCCTGTGACGCCAAAATCCGTAAAGTTTATTTTCAATTTAATCGAATTTTCGCACTATATTTTTTTTTCTTTTAAAAGCATAAGCTATTGGAATAAAACCCAAACGGAAAATACAACCCATTTACATAAAACTTAATTTGAAATGCGGAAGCGGGAAAAACATTTTAAATGTTTAAATTAAGAAAAACAGTTACACGAGCATTTGTATAATTAACCATCTACACAAGATCATCTTTAAACACTGGGAGCCTGACCTTCAGTATTGCATCACTGGCATCGCCGATATCGTCGTCCCGTCCCTGACACCTGATACTCTGCACATATTTAACAGAATAATAGGAGGTGAGTATTTAGAAATACTCAGTAAGCAATCCTCGCTGGCTATTAAGCTGCATGCGCAGGGGAAACCTCGGCCTTCCCGGCCTAAGCCTCCTCCAATTCCACTATAATTTAGGTTCATTAATTTCATTTAACTTCTTCCATAAATCGGTGCAAAGGAAATGGCAAGGGAGACGGTATTAATCACCGTTCTCTAACCATTTTCCTTTGGTAACACGTAATTCGTTAGACAAATCATGTTCTTATTTATCCACAATTATCCGCCAAACACATCACTCATCATTCTGCATCAAATCAAGTTTTATAGAAGGGAACGGTTTAGGAAACGGTTAGAGGAACCGTTTCCCAACCCGTTTGCCCCTTCTGTTCAGTCTGTAATATGACCGAAGGGGATTGCGAACGGTTTGGCAACCCGTTCCGCAAACCGTTCGATCGTTCTGGAAACTGTTTATCCTACCGAACGGTTTTGGAAACGGTTTACCAAACCGTTCCCAAGACTGTTTGGTCATTCTGAATCTCGCATTTTGCCGAACGGTTTGGAAAACGGTTTGGGTCAAACCGTTTCTCATCCCATTTGGTCAGTTTGAATTGCATTCGCATTACCGAACGGTTTGAGAAACGGTTTACCAAACCATTTCCGTAACCGTTTGGCCTGCACTGCATACCAAACAGAAATGTTTCTGCACCAATCCATTTCCTTTATGTGTTTACCCCTAAACATCATTCATTTAATAACTTACGTTGACATCCACTGACTATTCAACACATCAACACAACATTTTTGTCGCACGTAATTCATCTGATAGGGCCAATTATACACATTTATTCTATTTATATTATAGCATATTTTCGTTATACTTTGATAGATAAAATGCATAAATGTTAGAGTTTTCTTATGTTTATGTTTTTATCTAGGTGCGCTCGAAAGATGGAGAATTTGCTATAATTTGGATAGAAAACAGAGGAACATCGAGTTGGGTCATTTTTGGATCATGAAAGGGAGCATTAAGGACTTGGAATTGGCAAGAAATTGGCAGGCATTTCTCGACAGGAAGCAAGTCTCGATCGAGAGTCATCATGTCTCGATCGAGATAGGTTGAAATGAAGGCACCACACATGACAGAATGCAAGTCTCGATCGAGACTCATCAAGTCTCGAACGATACTCACCAAAATACGGAAGTTCCGTCGGACAGAAAACAAGTCTCGATCGAGACTTTCCAAGTCTCGATCGAGACTCGACTGAATTGAAAGAATGGCAAGGACAGATAGTCTCGATCGAGACTCAAAGTGTCTCGATCGAGACTCAAGCTAATGGTGGCATGAAGACATGAGTTCCAAATCTAAATCAAGGGACACTTCATTGGCTTAAATGCATATTTGGATCATGATAAGACAAGCCAAGAAGTGTGGTGCAAATAATAAGTGTTTTGAGCTCGCTGGACACAATTAGACTCAA
>CANYCX010528159.1:0-11027 GCA_948193385.1 Breynia disticha f. nivosa
ACAACCCTTTTGTTGCCTTTTTGTTAAGGAAGTGTAAATGAATGAATGCCCAAGCTAAGGACGCAACCTTATGAATGGGAACAACGAGCAACTAACCAAGAGAAGCTTTCTCTTTCCTTTTCTCTCTTCTTTACGTTCTAATTATTCAATGTCGAATTTTGTCCTCAATATTTCTTTGAATAAATGATTGATTGTGACATTGAGGACAATGTCAAGCTTAAGTGTGAGGGAGGGATTTATGATTGTGTTTACCATTTTTAGGGGTTGGGGTATTTGTGTGTTCTTGAAGTGTTCGAAAAGTGCGAAAATGTTTTTTTTTAGGACAAAACTTTTCAAATCAAACGAAATTTTTGCACTTTTGCTATGGTAAATGTGTATAATGTGTTGTATCTAACTTTAATTAAAATTGAGGTACATTTTTGGAAAAGATCATGGGAAAAGAAACTTGGGTATAATGTTGAGTGTAGGTGCATGACATGATTGAGGACCTTGAATTTGGTCTTGTAAAGTTACAATGGACTAGCTCGAATGGTCGATCGAGAGAGTTCTCAAGTTCGGATAAGGAGGTATAAATGGTTGATTTTTATTGGTATGAGTATTGGGTACAACTTCGGCATAGAGAATTGATGAAATTTTGGCCTATAAAATAAAAACGATGTAAGAATGTTCAAAGCTGCTCAAAAGGTTGAATAAAAGGTATTCGAATGGCCGGGAGTGCTTGCTAAAACCGTGTCACTTTTGCGATTGCTAGAAAACCTAATAGAAACTGAAAGTCTCCAAATGGCCAGGAGTGCATGCTAAAAGCAAGTCACTTTCACGTTCGCTAGGAAACAAAATGAAAAAGAGAAAAGAAAATTGAAAAAGAATGGATGACAAAAGAGAAAGCAAAGAAAAACATAGTATGTTGAAAAGAGTATAAAAGGCCAAGATTTTGTTATTCTTTGTGTCATAGATTGTATAAAGATACTTTATGCTAATGATCACATTGACCCAGAGATGCCACCGAGCTTGAGGATTTCAACCATCGATTATTTGAGTCCCAAAGTAGCTTGCTTGGGCAAGTTTTGGCATCAGTAATGCTTAATCATTTCATGTGAAACCTTAGAATTATGCACTAGGGACTTGAACAAGATCAGAACCAATCAATACACCACGATTGAACTCTTAACCCTAATGTCCCTTTAGTTTTGCTTGGGACGAGTAAAAGAGTGTGGGGGAGTTTGATAGGATAATTTATACACACCCTTTTTGTACTTTTTGTGGTGATTCCCGCTAGATTTTTATGGATAAAACTTATTATTTTAAAGGTTTGTGATCAATTATTGTTTTATCCAGGTGCTTGCAAGAAAGCTGGAGCTTCGCTTGGATTCTGATGGAATTGATAAGGGGTTGAGTATTAACATGTCAGAGAGAGAAATTGGCCAGACAACCCATCATAATCGTGGTTTAAGTGCATCATGAGGGAGGCTTGAACGTGACGAGTTTTGATGAAGCTACATTTTGGACAGACCAGGTGTCACGTTCGTGGTTGAGTTGAATCATAAATGGAAGATTCTCGTGATTCTTCCTTAGAGAAAAAATTAGAAGCAGTCGACTAATCACAAACGTGACTCGAGGTAGTCACGAATGTGACTCGAGGTAATCACAAATGTGACTACCTTACTGTCCTGTTTTGAAGGACCATTGGTGGATCAAACTTGGAAACAAGAGGTGAGTCACGAAAGTGACTCACCATGGCCTCGATCATGATTTAAGAGAGAGCTTGCATGTTTGGGCAAGAGACAAGTCACGCTCGTGACTTGCCCGGATCACGTTTTGGCTTGGGAACGTTACTAAGGTGAATGATGCAATTCTTGTTCAGAATAGGAGTCACAACCGTGACTCGAAATGGTCATGAACGTGACTTAAAGCAAGCATCACGAGCATGGTCCGAAGACACCAAGAATGTGACTCGAAGATGGATGCACATTTGGTCAGTAACTGCATCATGAGCGTGTCAAGATTAAACATGAATGGAGTTCAGTCGTGATCCGTCTTTGAGGAAGCAACATTTAGAGAGAAGGTGAGTCACAAACGTGACTCACCGTGACCACAAATGGGACCAACCGTGACTAAGCTTGAGAAGTTGGACAGCTGATGGGTCACGATCGTGACTTACTAGAGTCATGAATGAAGCACTGAATGACTCCCTCGTGACTCATATTAAAAGGTCCAAACTATCCTCAAAATGAAGGGTTAAGTGAAGGACAAGGGGGACATTTCAGGAGCAAAGGCAGCACATATAAAAAGGGAATATTCCTTAGGCAAGGGATCGATTTTCGGAAGGAGAAAAAAAAGACGAAAATAGAGGCTTTATAGGGTTTTTCTTCTTTATCTTTATTTTCATCATGTCTTGTTTATTTTCTTGTTGCTGGTTGATAGATTTAGCCGTGTTAAGCTAGACTCGTTCTTGGGTGATCTTATATGTAAATAGGGGATGGTTGCTTGGTTGTTTATTGGATGATTGTGGGATTACGTTTTATAGTTTTTGTTTGAATGAAACATGAATGTCTATTTAACTTCTTGTAATTAATGGGTTATTCTCTATGCAAATGTATTAATTGTTACTAGTGGACTTGAACCGGAATAGCGAAAGCCCAGGTGTAAGGAGGGCTAAATCATTGGTCAAAACAATGTCGAAAATTTGCTAGTTTGTTAGCTAGGATTAAATATTCATTGTTTTGACCAATCAATTGCATATGATGAATAGTTAATTGAATTTGCATAGCAATTATTCATTTCTAGCAGTCTTAGCCCAGAGTTGCGAGAGCCTAGGGTTAGGAAGGCTAATTTAAATAGAATTAGGATTGAATTGGATAGAAATATACCGGTTGAACCTAATGTGTTCGATTAGATGCCTAGGTGACTATTGCTTTGCCTAGTTTAGTGTATCACGAAAGTAGAACACTTATTAGGTTTAAGGACATAATTTTGAGTAGTATGAAAGGAACTCTTAATTGACGGAAGTGCGAGAACACCATCATTGACTTCAATCTCATTAAATAACCAAGCCTACCCCCTATTGAAGTCTCAGAAAGCCCAACACTCTTACTTATTATTTTTATCTTTTACTTTCACTTGCATTTTAATTCAATCATTTAAAACCAACCAATTCCCATGTTTATTGTTCTTTTTATTTCCTTTTTAGCCCCAAACAAAATTAGGTACATTGTTCCTCGAGATATTCGATCCTAGGAGTCCTACTTTTGCGGTAAAACTACACCGGCCTAGTACGTTTACTAGACATCAGTTATCCCCCATTTTATGATATGGAAGAACAACTCGCCTTCCAAGGAAGAACATCTAACCTTCCCTTTAACGTCTCAAAGCATGAACATACAATAGTGCCCATGCAAATGCCAATAATGACATGAATGAATGCAAATCACGCATTCCCAATTCATTCTGAATTCCATAATATCTCGTGCAAATGAATGTCTCACATCACTTATTCCATGTTCACAACATAAGCCACGCATTCTCAACAATAGAACATGGCATATTTAGGCCAACACATCATCGTTTTTAGAAATCATCATGAATAGGCACACATATAAATAAACGGCTACCTTGCGACATAAGCCAACACACACATCATTTATTAATCATACGAGTTCATCATCATAGCCATAATAGAACACTCATAACGTGCAAATGGATATTCAAACTCAATTCGTTATAAGCTTCATGCTCAAATATAGCCAAGTACGAGCGACAATCATTTTCAAACCAAGTTCAAACACTCAATTTAAATCATCTTTTTAGCATAAATTAACATTTCAACATGTCAATACATAGCTTCTTTATGTCATATACTTATGAACATTCAACCCTTTCCTTGATAAAACATATTATTCACAAGTACCCTTTTTCATTTCAATTCCTCACAACACAAAACCAAACATCCATAATTCATTCCATCATATAATTCATAAGCACATCATCACACAGCTTACATACATTTCATTATACAACTTACTTACTCTTGAACAAACTCACATTACCATTCAATTCATTTATAGAACATTTTCATTGAACCTTACCATCATCATTTAGCATTCAAAGCATGCCTTACACATTTCACACAAATTTCATGAAATCCACACAAAGTCATACAGGCAACCAAGTCCATTTATTTACACAATTCTACAACCATCTTAACCAATGAAGCATTAGTCAGCATACTTAACCATACAGAGGAAAAAATTACAATGGTAAGCATCATTCAGTGAACTTACCTTGAACTCTGCGAGTCATCTTGTTGCTCAACTCTGATTCAGTTTTCGAATGTTTCCTCCTACACAAATCATGACACAATTTTCATCATATACAATAATGTATACTTATTTTCTCATCTACTCATCCAATTACTCAAAATCCCCAAATTTTTGAAAACCCTAAATTCCTCAATCTCCTCTAAATCCTCCCATTTTAGGTTGAAAGTTTATAGATTCAGTAACTACTATGAAAACCCTACCAAATTTACCTAATTTCATATAGATTTCAACCTTAGGTCAAAAAATGTTACCGTTCCTCTTCCTTGCCTGAAACCCTAGTTTGGAGGGAAAATCGAATGAAAGGATCGATTGTTATTTTGTTATTGAAATCCTCGAGATTGTAGGAGGATATTATGGTTAGGAAGCCTTAGGATGGTAATTTAGGGTTGGGAGAGTGTTTGAGAAGGTTTGGGTATGTTTTGTCTCGAATGACACTATTTTAAGCCTTTTCCCCGATAACGTAGGATTAATAAAATTAACGTAGATTGAACAAATACGTTAATCTGGAATTCTAGCAACAATAATGTACGTTATTCTTCACATTAACATACGTTATTCATCCAGTTGCTAGATTAATTTATGTTAATTAAAAAATAAAGTATGTTACTCATTCCTTTCCAGCTTTATTTTCCATTTCTGACCTCCTTTCAATCCATGACATATATATTGATATATATACATTCTTCCAAATTAAATTAGACATTATTCCAGCATAAAATGGACATTTTTTGGGGTGTTACATATTTTTCAGGGCGTCACATTAGGGATATGTCAAAGTACACTAAAAATCACACCAAGAGACATAGTGATAGCTCTCCAAATACAATGCTCTACATTGTACCTATGAACTTTGCTAGATATCCCAAATATCTGTGATCCGTAGAACATGATCACCTACAAGATACATACTAGTCTTAATTCATTACTATTCCCATAAAAACAAGCGAGTATGGATATTTAGAATGTTAATATCATAACTTCCATGTTCTACTATCAAGGTCCTCAACCTTGATACCTCAAGCGCTTAATTAACATTCTTGGATATTTTATCAGATACATACTGCAGGTCAATACATGAAGTGACAAAATAATGCCTCATAATTTTATTAATCAATAATATAAATTACAAATAATGTATTAGGCTAGGGCTTACACAAATAATGATGTCATTCCACCCTTCGACCCTGCTTATGCCCACTTTTTCTAGAGGATGCAAAAGATGTTGGCAGACAAGGAGGTCAACTAGGGGATGGTATCAATCAAAACTTTAGGGAAGATCCCACTGAGGGTGAGAATGGGCTCTGACATATGGAGCGAATCCTTCATTGGATGAGAGCTTTGCTTGAGAAGAAATTGAGGTGTGCTACCTCCTTAATGGAGAAGAGTGCGTCGGACTAATAGGAGCAGTTTTAAGGAGTCAGAGTGATCATCTCACACTTATATAAGGAGACTTCTTGAGGGAGTTTGCAGAGAAGTATACCCCTACCTTTATTGGAGTAGAAAGAAGAATGAATTCCTGGAACTTAAGGAGAAGAATCAGACGGTAGTTCAGTATAAGTCTCAGTTTACCAAGCTCTCTAGATATGCATCAAAGAAGGTGGCGACTGACTCCCAAAGGAGGGACAGGTTTGAGAGGGGGTTGTGGTTCAACTTTTGCACTTATATTACAATTAAGCATCCTACCCACCAAACACTTTTAGAGATTGCCCTCATAGATGAGGAGATTTTGGCTAGGGAGGGCCACAAAGAGCGAAAAGGCAAAAGGTATTTATCGGATCCAATACCACTAGAGGACAGAAGAAGACTGATTCTAGACCTTCAAATAGTACAGATGAAGGTGGTAGCCGATAGAGGGGCTATTTTGAGAGCAAGGGAGTCATACTTTCAAACCTCCAACCTCAGTACAACAGAGCACTAGGGGCATACTGGTAGGACACTCGCTAGTTGTGTTTCTAATGGAATAAACATGACCATCAGATCTGACACTTCTACCAAATGATAAGGGATTGGAAGAGAGTTGTGTTTTGAAAAATGAGTGTTGGGGATAATAGGAGAAGTGGTGATTTGGTATTGCTTGACCCTGATTCTACGTGTTCTTTTGTGAGTTACTCATTAGTAGAGCATATTAGGGGTAGAATATGACCTTTAGGCTACTTAGTAGCAGTTTCTATACCAGTTGGGGACATAGTGATGGTGAGACACGTGATTAGGGATTGTGAGCTGAGGATTAGAGGTACAAATTATATTATAGACTTGATTGTGTCAAGGATGGCAGAGTTTCATACTGGGTATGGACTGGTTGTCCAGGAATATAGTAGTGGTAGATTATTATGCTAAAGAAGTGGTGATTGAGGTTGATAGGAGAAGAGAGTGTTGTTAGTAGGAGAGAAAAAGGTTATTCCTTCTTTCTTGGTATCGACCAAGCCGCCATCCATAACCCCCAAGTAGGTGAATCGATCCACGCAGGTTGTCTCTTTCATGTCCTTAATCTCTGAATCATGCCATCGTATCTACGGGCAACCTACTTTTTCTCACTTCTTATTGACTTGAGCCTCCGTCAATCCCAGTCTCTCAGGGTCCTAGTGAAAATTGCGCTACAATTTTAAATAATTTATCAAATAAAAAAATTAAACTTAATGATTTTATAATTAATATTAATATTAATATTTTACCATCCAAGCTTCAAACCAACGTTGTTTGCTTTCAGCGCAAGTCTCTTTAAATGTCTATGCTGCTGGATCGGGGAAGATGTGACGATCCGTGTGGAATAGTGGCTGATCTGGGTGTGGAGATCCAATCTACATTAGTTTTAATAATTATTTAAAACAAATTAATTCATAATTAGTGATTTTTTTTAAATATAAAATAATATTGAATGACTAAGTTGCCATCCGTACGGTGAATAAACTGAAAGATGGCATCCAGATCGAAACCTTGCGGCTGCGAAGGTCGATGTGTATGACGACCAGTGGAAGTAGATGCCTTATGGTCATGCCGTGAGGGTGGAGGGCACGGCTGGCCGGTAGGAGGGCACAACTGGGCAGTAGGAGGGAGAGTAATGGTGTCTGCAAATCCAAAATCTACAGCGGTGACGTCGATGTCGAAATCATCATCCGTAAAAACAAAGTCTAAATCTATAGATGCTGCCATCGCTAGTACAGAAGAGGAAGGAGTTGTAAAATGTGCCGAGCCAAGAGAAGTGTGAGGAGGTGCCGTCTAAGTGGCACAATAGACGGGGTGGGTAAAAACTGGGAAGGACTGTGAGAAGTGTGATGAGACATAGTTTGAGGCACGACAGATGGGGCAGGAGAAAGGTGGGACGTGAGGGGAGAAGTGTACGGGACAAACGTAGGCACCAGAGAAGACTGTGTCGGGCGAAAAGAGGTACGAGTAAGTGGCGACCCCGCCGAGGGCAGGGGAGCCGAGCCTCGTGGGGGATGTCCACCCTGCCTACCTTGACTACTAGCTCTACGACCAGACATACTAAAAATTTAATTCATAAAACTAAAGTTAAACTAAAGAAAATAATTCAAGTCGTGAACAGTTCAATTCACTAAATGACATTACATAATACACAAAATCTAATCTAATTCACTAAACTACAATACAAAAACATAATGTAAATCATAAAACTAATTTTAACTTGCAAAATTAAATAAAGCAACAATACTTACTTTACACCAAAGCCAGGAAGGAGGGAATGTAAAAGTTAAAAGTGAATGTGAGGTAAAAGGTGAGAGGAGAGAGAATGTGAACCGTATTTATAGAGGTAATTTGATTAGCGTCCACATGGACGTTGATTAGTGTCCAATAGGACACTAATTAGCGTCCCTCTTTTCATTCAGCGTCCACGTGGAAGCTAATTATCGTCCACGTGGACGCTATTTCTGTTCATTCAGCATCCACGTGGATGCTCATTAGCATCCACGTGGACGCTAAATTAATTAGAGGCCACGTTGAAGAGCATCCCGTAGTGTCCACGTGGACGCTAATTTTCTTTTTTATAATAAATGTAAATATTTCTTTAATAATTAATATTTTACAAATTTATTCCTATCATCGTCAGTATTTTCTTCACTATCAAGTTCTTCCTCCGGTGTTGTTGTTTCGCTACTTGATCTTCTTCAGCATTATCTGTAACATCCTCAAATATGTTAGGATTGATATATAAGAAAAATATGTCAAAATGGAATCGAATCAGATCGAAACAGGTTGAGAAATTGAAGAATGCAGCAGATTGCCCAGACCTGAAGAATAACGTACGTTATTCTTTTCAAGATTAACCCACGTTAATTTAAAAATAACGTACGTTAGCGGAACACAGAACAGTTTTTAAAAAGGCTCGGAAACATCTCATTTCAACCCAAAAACAGCTCAAAACTCTTCTAAAGGCTCTCTCAACTTCCAAATCATTTCCTAAGGTCATCTAGACACTAAATCAACCAACAAACACAAGGATTACTGCGGATTTTCCACGGAATCATGCTCTAAAGGTAATATTCTTCATTTTATTTAAAGGGGATTTTCTTATTTCATTGTTGTGAAAAAAGGATGTGTTTGGTATGGTTTTGATGGGTTTTTACTGTAGATCATTAATCTATCAACTAGTAACTTCAAAACATAAGATTTGAGCATGATTCAAGAAATTCGAATTTTTGGAAAACTTGTGAATTATTGATTTCTGGAAAGATAGATAGTTGTAACAAGTTTGGTTGATGATTAGTAACTGATTGGATGATAGAAAACATCAACTGGTTGCCTTAGGAAGGATTTGGTATAAGGAAAGCTTACTAAAATGTTGATTTTTGATGGATAATTGGATTTTGATGATTCTAAAGGCAGAATCAATGTTGAATTGGTTAAGTAATACCATATTTGTGAATAATTTCGTACAGGAGAATCTGTACGACGGGAGGTGTGATTTTGAGGAGTAGAGTTCTTATTGATTTTGGCTTGATTTCAAGGTAAGTGTTCTTACGCTTACTAAATTGGTTCGTAATTGAATTAGAATTATGTTGATTAAGCAAAGTAAGGTAATTGTCCTATAATGCTATGTTGAGTTGTTAGGTTCTTAGTTGAACCATAATGAATGAGATGTTTGGATTATGATTGTTATGATATAATTGATCGAAATGGATTGTTTACTTGTGTGGTATTATTTGATTTGCTCTGTGTGAGCTGAGATGAATATTATGCTGTGTGCTCTACTGTGTGTTATTCTATATATTGTGTTGTGTGCGGAACGAATGTCATTCAAATGCTGTGTGCGAATATGAATGATTAGTTACATTCATACATTTACATATCTGTGTGACACGAGCCTGTGTGGCAAGAAATAGGATTACTGTGTGTTATCCTGGACTGCTATGTGCTATGGTCCATATTTACGAGCTTTGCTTAGAGCTGTGTGTTGAGGCTATATGTCGTACCTCTGCTGTGTGCGATAGAGGATTTCCACTACTATGTGTGATGGTGGACAACCGGGGCATTCTGTGTGAAATTACATTTCATACATTATATTATATATGTATGCTTGAGGATTGCTATTGTTGAATCTGTGTGGTTTGTAATTGCTATGTGCTAGATTATGGTTATGCTGTGTGCTGAAATAAGATATATACCTGTGTGGTTTGTAATTGCTGTGTGCGATATTAATTGAAAGTTGTTGTGATCTGTGTGATCGTATTGAAGCTGTGTTCTGGATTATTGTAACGTTGTGTGCTATTTGATATTTGTGTAAAACTAATTGTCTGGCATTCGGGGATGCCTAGGACAAGATAGATAGGCATGTTTTCGTGCTGATTTATACTTTCCCTTGCATGTCATTTAAGTTAGAAGCTAAGAATACTTACTGAGTATTGTTTATACTCACCCGTTATTGTTTTAAGTGATTGTGCAGATCGTAGGTAGCTGCTGTTGACTGGACAGTACCAGAGGTGATCAGCGTTTACAGAGCTTACGTCAGAGGTTGGGCTCCAGGATTCAATTTTGAGATTTTGCTTTGTACATATTGTACATTTCTGTATATACATATTGTTTTAAGAATGAAAACGGATTTGGGCCGAGATTTATAAAATGGGTATGTATATATCATTTATTTTCTCTCTCTCCTCTGTTTTTAGATTTGATTTTATATCATATCTTTATATTATAATGTTTATTGGGAAAATCAGAATTTTAAAATGGGGTTCACATTATCTGTGATAATGATTGTTCTAGATGGATTATGTCGAGGTGGGAGATTGTCTAAATCATAAGGATCACCAATAACACGAGGGGTTCCAATGTCGTGTTGGAATGCTTCATGAATGATGATGCAGCGATTGTTGCTGTCATTATCTTCATCCACGGACTAAATGCGTGATTTGACTTTACACACTACCATCCAATCATAATCAGCTCGTCTGACTCTAGGATACTCAAGGAAATATAATTGTGTAGCTTGGTGTGGAAAAATGTATCGGTCTTTAGTAAGCACTTTTTATGGATGTTTACGTCAACACCTTTATTGTGCAGATGTATGCGGGTTCCTCAACGATGAGTCGTGTCAAACCATGTCAGTTGAAGATAATTGCGCGCTTCAATGTTGGCGAGATGTAGTTAAGCTCAATTATTTTTTCTAACATGTCGTAGTAATCCTCTTCATTGTTTCCAAAGGTCTTTCCCATAACACAAATTCCACTATTGTCTGTCGGTCTTTTTGCTAAATTT
>CANYCX010528275.1:0-17230 GCA_948193385.1 Breynia disticha f. nivosa
AAAATGGTTCAAGAATGGCGAGAAGCATACATGGACTACTCCTATCTAAAATTTCTTTTGAAAGATGTAATGAGCACAAAACATAGACACAGGTCAGCAACACCTAAAGGAGAATTTTTAGGTGGGAATTTGAAGAGAAAGATGATATTGTACAGAGCATTCAGTAGGCTTACTACCAAAGTCAGAAGCAGCAATAATGGTCCTAAAGATGAAGCCGTATCTCTACGTTGTTCTCCTAAAATTCAAACGTGTGAAATATGATTGTGAGATATAATTGGCTAACATTGTAATATGTTAACATTAAAATAACATAATAATAAAAACAATTTAAAATATACCCAAAATATCAATAACCAAACATTTAGTGACAAAACTCAAAAACCAAACTTAAAAAGGTCCACCGGAAGTAATTACCTCAAAAAATTATTCTCATTTTAAGGTGTTTTAAAAAATATTTACAGAAAAAAAGTGTTTTTGACACAATCTACATGTATAAATTGCAGAAATGGATTACGTCAGAAACTGTTGAAATTGTCCCCAGTAAAGAATTGCGGACAAGTCTTTTCATTTTCTGTCCGCAAATGTAAGTATCGAGCAAGCGTCTAACATTTCTAATGCCACAAATGTTCGTTACAATTGTATAATTGTAATATTGTACAATGTATAATGTAACGTTACAATTTATTGTAACAACTTAATCTTACAAATTGTAACATTTGCAACGATTAAATTGTTACAATTTGTAATAATTTTTAATAATTATAAAATGAGTTGTTTAAAAAAATATAGAAATGATATATATGGTTATTTATTTTTCTGTATTTGATCATATAGCAATAAAAGGTAGTAATAAATGACAAAGTAAAAATAAAATAATAAATATTGACAATCTAATTAAAATTGTAATATACTTAAAAAATAACGAGTCATGCCAAAATGTCAAAACAAACAACATTATTCAAACTACTAAGAAGTTGTATTCTTTTTATTCAAATTAAAGAGCGTAAATAATAATATATCGGACAAAATATAGTTTAAATTAAATTAATTTTTTTAAATTAAAATTGTAAAATTTCATTATTTTTTTTCACATTTAACGTTATATTTTTAATTGTTGAACCTTTCGTGATAATATTTTATTTTTAATTAATAATAATATTATTTATTATTTATTATATTTTATTACGTATTTTATAATAATTTTCAATTAATAATAATTTTATGTCCCTTTACAACATACAACATCACAATTTACTTCGGCAGCCAATATCAACTCATATTCAAATGAATACTAAACATTGCCAACAATAGCGGGAGGCTGGTCTTCGAATAGTTGCTTGAAGAAATTAGTTATTTGACAATAGTTCATCTCCATAGATTTGTACAATTTTTTTTATCATACTTAATATGTATATTTTTAAAATATTTATGTAATATTTATTTTATTATTATTAAATATTTTATATTTTTTAACAACTCTTCATACATAATTATTTACTTTTTACTCTCTTTGTAAAATTTTATAAACATTATTCTGATTATATAATTATACATTTATCATTTTATTATCATTTATTAATCAATTATAATTGAATTATTATATAATTATTACAAAATAATGAATGGTGTAACATGTACACAAATTTAATCTTTGGACTAATAATTATTATGAAATTATTACTTAATCACATGATTGCCTAATGATGGGTTATCTACTTGATGTGAAGTGTGGTCCACAAATTTCAATTGTGGACTACAAAAAAATTTTTCTTTCACCTTAAACATGAAAATATTTTTAAAATCACCCTAAATTAATAAATCCTTTTTTTCAAAAAGCCTAATTTAATAAAAAGCCCTGGGAATTTGGACAAATTTTAGTTGAGTAATGTAACTTTTGATGTCTTAACGAGACAAATTTTTTCGTGTCTCAATTAGATGCAATTTAGAGAACAGTTTTGCAAAACAATATCATTTTCTTCCACTCCACAACATTATTTCTTCACTGCATTGTTGCTAAAAATGAACTTTATGATAGTTATTAGGAATCATAATGGTGCGGAGTGAGGTTGAATTACGGCTTGACCGTTCACATCGCACCATATTTTTTTCTTGTTCTTGTTCTTAACTCATCATTTATAAAACTAATGTCTCATTTCATTCTGTTTGAAAGATATAAAATTGTTATAAAAAAAAGATATAAAATTCATTTTCATCTCTTGCGTTTTTTTTTGGTTGTTAGTTTTTGGTATTGTTATGACCTATCTTAGTTTCCTTCCAGCTCGAGCATACAAATAGATGACAGTATAAAAAGAATATGAAAATTAAGAAGAAAAATACAAGAACATACATAGTTGTCGGGGTCAATTTTCTTAATCTAATGAACACCCATCACACAAATAGATTGCCAATACATATCACCATTATTTCTCTCTCTCTCCTAAACTTATCCATTGCACAAATTTTAAAAAATTAAATAAAAAAATTCCAACTTTTTGTGTGCAAACATCAATGGGAAACTCTTCTCATTCCTCTAATCACCTACATGATCACACCAACAACCAAAATTTACTACCTTTAATTGCTCTAATTACTTCTGAAATGACCAAATTAACTCCTCTATAATCATGTCAGTGGCAGGGACAGAACTTCAATGCCTTGAGAATCTATCATCAAACAAACCAAGTGTAAGTTATAGTTCAATTATAGGCAAGGAAAATGAGTCGGACTACGAGTTTAGGTACACGAGTTTGAAGGATGTAATCGTAAATTCATCTCCGTGCCACATGGCAAGCTACGAGGGGTACGAATTTGACCCGTCGAACATTACGATTAGGAACCAACTGGTGAAGCATGCAATTTCTGTGTATGTGCAGTCAGTAGCAATTTTGGTGAGATGTTCCGGAAATAGGAGTATTTTTGGTGTAATTACAGCTGAAGTCATTAGTAGTTACATTCATATCTGGAGTAATGAACTATTTTGGTGAGATATGTGTTGCAAGGAGTTAATAAATAATTGTTGATAAATTTGTGGACTAAAAATAATATTTTGCATAATGGATATGCTTTTGCCGAGAAGGTGAGTGTTTTATTGGGATAGAATTCTATGTGTGTCATCCTTCTCCAAGCATAACTCTTAATTGAAATAAAATTCTATATGGGTGTATCTTCCTCCAAACATAACTCTTATATTTTTTTTATATAAAACAAGCTTCTTAGACACCATAACCTCTTTATTTTATTCACTTTCGGTGAATTACGGCTGCCTCATCCACCTTTCTTTTCCTTTTCTCGTAAGTTGATGTGCATGGCACTGCACAAGCATCCATCTTTCATTTTTTTTTCTTTTGTTGCTTTCTAGTTTTGATTCTCTGCAAGCTCTTTCTCCTCTTTGCTTTTATTTCAATTTATGTCATGTTGGGCCTTTCTTGAATTGCACTTGCAGAGGTTGTTGGTATTGCTTCAGAGAACAATAATTTGGAGAAGAAATAAGGAAGGGCGTGGACTTCATCTTTGCGTAAAGTAATCCTTACTTGTTATTTTTCTTCTTCTCTTTTTTTTATGAATGTCTGTGTTTCTTCTTCTTAATGAAATAATATCTTTCTTTTTGTTATGTTAGGTTTTTGTAATTCAAGATACAATCCTAATAATTTCTTGGATTCTTGAAAGAACACACTTGAAAAAAAATCATTCTTCAATCCTCTTCAAAGTAATTCTTTATTCCTCTTCTTACTTATTATTGATTCTTGAATATAACACTGTACTCCTATTCTTCATTAATGTGGTTGTACATGGGAGGAATGGTTTGTAATTGTGATTATACTTGAAAATTCAGAGGTAAATAAAATCTGACTCCAATTGGTGACATTATTCTCGATGCTTTGTTCTTGTTTGACCATATCCTTGATAAATCAGATTTAAAACAAATTGGTTGACCTAGCGAGACAGAAGCAATTGCTGGTCTGATTGGTTGAAGTGAAGCGATGGATTCCCCAAGTCGATTCCAGCAGCCACCATCATTTTGCTGATTTTCCAATGGAGGAAGAGGTTGGGCCTGGCCTATTTCAGACAGGGCTCAGGTCTGATCTTCAATTTCAGGCTGACTTTCTTATGAAGAGAAGGTTGGGCTGGGCCTATTTCAGACAAGGCTCCGATCTAGTCTTATTAATAGAAGCTAAATTTGCCCAACTCATAAGGGGTCCAATTTAGTGAGAAATTTATGATCCAATTCAGAAGGAGTCATAATCCATAACTTTGAAAGATGTCTAGTCTGGTTCAACTCAGAAAATGGTCAAACTAGACTTTATTAAAAATGAGCACTTCAACCAAGTTTCAATCTCTACAACTTGTCAAATCATAATTAACCAAGATGCTCGTTCGAAATTAATTGTCCCTTGTTGGAAAATACACTAATCATCTCTTCTTTCTCTTTTTTTTTAGATTATTGCTTTTCGTTCTTCAATA
Source organism: Breynia disticha f. nivosa (assembly GCA_948193385.1). NCBI lineage: Eukaryota > Viridiplantae > Streptophyta > Magnoliopsida > Malpighiales > Phyllanthaceae > Breynia > Breynia disticha. Next base: position 4,462 of record CANYCX010528275.1, read on the forward strand.
CGTGGATTTTTGCATGGATTTTTAGAAGATTGAAATAATTAGGTATTTTCTTACGCCTAATCATTTTCCTTCCTTTTGTGACTTTTCAATTATGCGGACAAAGAATTTATCCAAGCCACTTTCTAATGGCCTTACGAGTACACATGATATTCTGCGGGATAATCCTGGTTCTTTTTATTGTTCATCCCACTTGGAAAAACTACGGCAAGATTATTTCTTCCCATCAAATTGGCGTATTGATGCACCTGATAGTTACCGTGGTGCTAACTGTTCCATTCTATGTGGGTCTTCATGCTCTTTTTGTCGCGTTACTTACCCTGCCTTTATGCCTAGCACCTCCTTTGCCGTATATGAGTTTACTATGTGGATGGGGCTATGTTTTCCTCTATCGACTTTTGTGATGCAATTTCTTAAGGAATTCAAGTTAGCCCCACTGCAACTTAATCCAAGAGGATGGGCATTTTTTATGGCTTTTCATGTTCTCTGCTATCGAAAAAATATCACACCTTTATTGGCCTTATTTCAATGCTTCTTCTATGTTTGTAAGGTTTAAGGATGTACAGGGACTTTTACGATCCAAAAGTCTCCCAAGTCTTCTCTCCTTTTCACGGATGATATTCCGAAGCCTCCAAAACATTATGATCGTTATTGGTTTTTAGTCTTCCCTCCACAACACCATTAGGATGCACCATTAACTTGGTGTTGTGAAAGGGAAGGGATTCCTTCTGTAGATCTATCCAAGTTAAAAGATGATTATGCTGATGAGATTTCTCTCTTAACCTTTGGAGGTCCATATTCATGTGAAGAACTTATTTCATCAGGGAACTTGAGCAAATCTGGATGGACAACCACCATTAACTTACAATCTCCACATCTTCTAAAAAATGTGCAAGCTACTCCTTCTAGTCATCCTATCTTGATCTACTCTGCTAATTCTCATTCTTCCAATGAGCAACCTTTAGAATCTTCTAGTGAATGTTTTGTTGAATATGAACATGCATTAGGAGATGAATTTTTGGATAGTCTCTCTTCTAGTCACTTAGGATTTAATAAACGTAATGAAGGTGACTAAGGAGACCTTCATGTATCATTTATTTGTGTTTTTACCTTGCCTAATTTTTTTTATTTTGCAGTTATGAAGAACCAAACCCGTCAAAATCGAGTTATGGAGGCTTTATCACTACAATCAAAGAAATGCAGAGACGTGGAGACAGATTCTTCTTCCTTTAAAAAACATTCACGTGAGAAAACATCTTCTTCTTCTAAGAAACTTCCTCAAGAGAAATCTTCATCCTCTCATCCTTCACAACCATTGAGGGAGTGATCCCTTTCTTCCAAAGGAAAACAACATAAAACCTCAAAGGAATTTGTCCAAGCTTCAAAGGACTCTTCCATAATTCCTAGACCTCCTCTCAAAGAGTCTAATGGATTCAAAGAATCTTCAAAGGACCTCCAAGAACCTCCTGCAAAAAGGCCTAAAAGATCCAACAAAGTTTCCAAGAATTCTCAAGAGTCTCGGGATCCTTCTGGGGAGCTCCAGGGACAGACCAACGCTGTGATGCCACTGCCAACCAGGAAGAGGCAACAAGGTGTTCGATAGTGAGATTTTCAATCTGAATCCTGGCTTAGTCCACACTGGCTCAATAGATATGCCAGGAGTAGCTTCAAACCTTATTCTCACTTCTATTCTTCCTCGTGATGAAGATGATTATTTCTGCTCCCAGGCAGCCGTACAGGACAAAGCCTTGTGTGATATTACCAGGGTATTTTTACCATACTTTTAAATTTTTACATGCTTATATTTATTCTTCTACTTGCTTCTTTTGTTATCATATTTCTTTTGTAGGGGTTGCAACAAGCTGTGGTGTCATTCGGGATGGCTACATTGACCAAAGAAAATTATATTTCTGAGTGTCGAGAGCATGTGTGAACGAAGAGTTTACTCAGAGAGATGACCAAAGAGCAAGATGAACTTCAATCTAAACTTTATAGTTCAGAAAAGGATTTTGGAAAGTTGAAGTTCAAATGTGATTCCTCCAAGAAGTCTTTTGACACCTTAAATTTAGAAAAGGAGGATTTTTCTAAGCAAGTTGTAGCTTTTAATGCTCTACAGGAAGAACATCATAATCAGGATAGAGAACTCAAGATATTAGAGGAAAAGCTAAGGACACAAGCTAAGGAATATGACCAAAAGCTTCTTGAGAGGAAAACTTCATATGATTCCCTGTTGGTTAGTTATAATAACCTTAAGGAGAAGCTTGTCGCCTCTAATACCTCTATTGAAACCCTTGAAAAGGAGCATCAATTATCTCAGTAATTTGCCATTGAGTCAGCTATTCGCGACTATTGTCAATCTAAAGATTGTTATCATAGGAAGGCATCTTACTCCGCAGGGTTTCTTAAACTTGGTTTCTATGCTGCTCGTCATTGGATAGAGAGGAATAGACCTTTGGAACAATTTTTCGAGTTGATCTTTTCTAAGGAGGTCTAAAATGGAGTTCGAGATGGAAGCTTGTTAGGTTAGGATGCGTATGAACCTTCATCAATTAACTATAAGAGCTTTTTGGAGGGTGATCTCTACGATGATCTTGATAATCTTTCTAGTCCTTGGGAATTTTATGGGAAGAATGGAGTACTTGCTCCAAATTCTGATACATCTTCTTCTGGGCATCCATCTCCTTCTGAGCAGATTTCTGCTCTTCAGAACTTAGAAAAGACGATTGCAGAGGATGCTGAGACTTTAGGTTGAGACGCTATGGATTCTTTGGCTCTTGTTCACTCAACGAATGCTACTCTTCCTGAATAGTCTTGCCCTTCTTCTACAGATATTTAGACAAATTTTTGTTAGACTTATTTTTAATTATTTTATGTTAATTTGTTCATCTATTTATTTTATAGTATCTTTTGACTGTTCATAATCTTTATTTATGTTATTCAGACTCCTTTTTCTTATATGAAGATACGAGACTTTGTTGGCATAACTTCTCTTTTCATTTATGGAAATTTGGATTTTGAACTAAGTGATTGAACAACACCCTTTTCTTTATTGACTACTTGCGTTCATGACAAGCCCTTAATTTAGAGGTTTTATACTTGACATACATTTTAGTAGTTCTTGTGGTTGTATTATTTTCGCTAGGCAAGTCCTTCATTTTATAAAAGGTTTTCTACTTTCTAATCATTAAGTGAAAGTACTCTCTTTTGTAGAAAGTTCTTAATTTTCCATAGGATTTTGTACTTGTTATTCTTGAGAGCTTTTGTAACAAGACCTTAGTTTTTCACAAGGTTTTATGCTTGTCAATTCTTGGAAATTTTCTCTTTTGTTGACAAGACCTTATTTTTCCACGAGGTTTTCTACTTGTCAATTCTTGAAAATTTCCTCTTTTGTTGACAAGACCTTGTTTTTTCGCGAGGTTTTCTACTTGTCAATTCTTGGGAATTTTTTCTTTTGTTGACAAGACCTTGCTTTTCCGTGAGGTTTTCTACTTGTCAATTCTTGGAAATTTTTTCTTTTGTTGACAAGACCTTGTTTTTCCACAAGGTTTTCTATTGAAAATTCTCTTTTGTTGACAAGACCTTGTTTTTCTACAAAGTTTTCTACTTGTCAATTCTTGAAACTTTTCTCTTTTATTGACAAGACTTTGTTTTTCTACAAAGTTTTCTACTTGTCGAAATTCCTTAGAAAACTTTTTTTTGGCAATGGATTCGAGTACTCCTTTTTATGCTCATAGGAATTGTTTATCCATCCTTAAGGATTTTTTTGTATTGTCTTGCAACCATTGTTCAGTTTTTATATAAGAAAAAAAAGAATATTAATGAGAAGTAAAGAAAATAAGAGCAAGACACCAAGATTTTTATAGTGGTTCAACTTAGAGCTTAGTCCATTCCTCAAGTAACATACTTAAGTATTTTATTTGTTTTTTTTGTAGGGTGCTTTACAAATTCAAGTATACATAGTTAACTCTAGGAGCAAAATACAACTTCAGGTGGTTGGTGTTCCACGTTTTTTGTATTTTCTTTCCTTTTAGAGTCTCAAGCTTGCATGTGTTTGGCCCCAACATTTCTCTGATTCGGTAAGGGCCTTCCCAATTGGCCTTCAGCTTTCCATTTTCCTTTAAGGCATTAGTGATAGATGATTTTCTTAAAACAAGGTTTCCAACCTCCATGGTCTTATTCTTTACACGGGCTTTGTAATATCGAGCTATTCTTTGCTTATATGCCTCTAATCTCATACAAGCACGTTCTCTTTCTTCATCAATGAAGTCTAAATTCTCTCTTAAGGCTTCTTGGTTTTCTTGCTCATTGAATTCCCTTACTCGTAGAGAACCAGCTCCTATTTCTACTGGTATCAAAGCTTCAGTGCCATATATAAGGTTGAAAGGAGTTTCTCCTGTAGACACACTACTTGTTTTATACGCCCAAAGAATGGTAGGTAACTGTTCAACCCATGCCCCTTTTACGCTATCCATCCTTGTCTTTAACCCATAGAGGATTGTCTTATTGGTGCTCTCGGCTTGACCATTAGCTTGAGGGTAAGAGACTGAAGCTAGGCTTAACTTATTTTGTAGTTTCTCACAAAATTCTCTAAAAGTTGTGCTATCAAATTGTTTTCCATGGTCTGCCACCAAATGCCAAATCTGCCAATTATTCCTTTCCAAACCATATTCTCGATTTGTCTTGTTGTGATAGTAGCAAGATGTTCTGCTTCCACCCATTTGGTGAAGTATTCTATTGCAACTAAGAGAAATTTTCTTCCCCCGGTTGCTTGGGGGAAGGTCCCAAAATATCCAAACCCCATTTAGCAAAAGGACATGGTTCAAACACGTTTTGCAAAGTGGACACAGGGGCTGTCACAATTGGTGCGTGTCGTTGGCAACTATCCCATTTCACAAACTTTTGCAGTGCATCTTCTTTCATATTAGGCCAATAGAACCCCACTCTCAATACTTTTCCTGCGAGTGCTCTTACTCCTAAATATTGGTCGTAAATCCCTTCATGAGTTTCCCTTAGTGCATACTCGGCGTCTCTGGGACCCAAACACTTCAACAGGGGCTTTGTAAAAGCTCTCTTGTACAACACCCCATCTATCAGGGTAAATTTGGCTCCCCGAATTCTCACTAACCTTGCATCTTTTGAATCTGTAAATTCAGTAAATACCTCTTGATAGGTGTTCTTCACTCTTCAGTTTCATCGTCTATATTCAACGCTTCTTTTTCTTCTATTGTAGGTCTATCAAGCACCTCAACTTTCACTGTCCTTGCCTGAGCTTCTCTCATTGAAGCTAACTTTGATAAAGCATCAACATGAATATTTAATGATCGATTAATTTGAATCAGCTGAAATTTCTTGAAATTTTGAGCCAACATTTGGACCTTCTTCAAGTACAGAGCCATGATTGGATCTGTTGCCTCATATTCACCTTGAAATTGTTGCACCACTAACTGTGAGTCACTGTGGGCAATCAACTCTTCAAATTGCAATTGCTTTGCCAAGTTCAGTCCTGCAATTAATGCTTCATATTCAGCTATATTATTAGAACTTAGAAATGAAAATCGCAACGAGTACTCTTTCACATCTTCATAAGGTGAGATTAACACAACCCCAGCTCCACTTCCTTGAGAACTTGATGCACCATCAACAAATAATCTCCATTCTTTTGACATCTCTTCTTGTGCAATGTTGGTGCATTCCATAATAAAGTCTGCTAGTGCCTGACCTTTAATTACCTTACGCAACTCAAAATGAATATCAAACTCTTCAAGCTCAACAACCCACTTGGTGAGTCTTCTTGAATATTCTGGTTTCTACAGTATTTGACGAAGGGGTTGATCGGGTAAGGATTGTGATCGAATGAGCTTGAAAATATGGCCTCAATTTTCTTAAGGCCATAATTAAAGCTCCAACAACCTTCTCTACACAAGAATATGGAGTTTCTGCATCCTATAATACTTTACTCACATAGTAAATTGGTCTATCCATTTGAGCTTCCTTCTTAAGTAATACAACACTCAACGTAACTTCTCCTACTCCTAAATACATGAACTAACGTTCTCCTGCTTCTCGTCTTGTCAACAAAGGTACTTCTTTTAAGTATCTTTTCAACTCTTGAAAAGCTTCTTCACATTCCTTTGTCCATTCAAATTTCTTTCTAGATCTCAAGGTCTTGAAGAATGGGAAGCTACGATCTGCTGATTCGGAGAGAAATATATTTAATGCTACTAGCCTTCCTATTAGCCTTTGGACTTCCTTAATGGAATTTGGTGACTTCATAGCCAAGATGGCTTGAACCTTTTTAGGCTTAGCCTCAATCCCTTTTTGAGTAATCATGAACCTTAAAAACCTTCCTGATTGAACGCCAAAGGAGCATTTGTTGGGGTTAAGCCTCATTTGATAATTTCTCATAACTTCAAAGACTTTTCTTAATCTCATTTCATGAGACTCGGTCCCTTTACTTTTGACAATCATGTCATTAACATAAGATTCCATCGTTGTGCCTAACAAGTCTTTGAAGACCTTGTTCACCATTCGTTGATACGTGGCTCCAGTATTTTTGAGGTCAAATGGCATGACACGATAGCAGTAAGTCTCTTTTTCAGTGATAAAAGAAGTTTTTTCTTCATCAGGTTGATACATTCTGATTTGGTGATACCCTGAGAAAGCATCCATAAAGCTTAGAAGATCATATCCTGAAGTTTCATTAACAAGTTTATCAATACGTGGAAGAGGATATGAGTCTTTGGGGCATTAGATTAGTAAAGTCCACACAAATTCTCCATTTTCCATTTTCTTTATAAACCATGGCAACATTCGCCAACCAATCTGGGTAGTGGACCTCACGAATAAATCCTGCTTCTAGCAACTTGTCTACTTCCTCATCTATGGCGATTTGCCTTTCTTTTCCAACATTCCTTTTCTTCTGTTTTACAGGAAAAATTCTTTCATCAATGTTAAGATGATGAGAGATTATCTGAGGATCAATGCCAGACATATCCACTGGGCTTCATGCAAAAATATCTATGTTATCCTGTAGACACTTAATGATCTCTTTTCGTACTTCACCTGATAGCTTGCTTCTTATGTAGACCAATTTTTCTTCATCGCACTCTTTCAACTTTATTGCCTCTAAGTCCTCTGTTGGTTCAGGCTTGTTCTGAGTCTCATCATTAACACATTGATCTACCACAACCAACGTCTCTTTTTGTTCTTTACTTTTTCCTTTAACTGAGGAAATGTAACAATTCCTTGCCTTGTTTTGGTCACCTCGAATTTGGCCTACTCCTTGTGGTGTAGGGAACTTCATCAATAGATAAGCTGATGATACCACAACTTCCATCTCATTTAGTAAAGGACGACCAAAGATCATATTGTAAGCCTTGGAGGTAGACTTAACTACCATGAACTTCACTGTCTTTGTTACCATATGAGGATCACTTCCTAAAGTCACTGTAAGATGCACCAACCTGACTACAGGTATTGATTCTCCTGTGAACTATATAAAGGATCAGAGACCATCCTTAGGTCGTTAGAAACCAACTTCATTTGTTGATAGCAATTCCAATATATGAGGTTCACTAAACTTCCACTATCCACTAGAATCCTTTCAATTGGGTGCTTCACAACAATAGTAGAGATTACCATTAGATCATCATGAGGAGTGATAACATTTCCTTTATCCTTCGAACTGAATGTGATAGGTTTTTCATCATTTTTGACCTTTATTATAGAGCTTACTTGGTAAGCCTGCCTTTGGTAAGCTCTTTTTGATGAGGAAGAGCTTCCTGCCATTGTTTCTCCTCCTGAGATTGTGCTTATGGTAGGGTGTGCTGGTTGGTTATCAGGCAGAGGAGTTCTACATTCATTTTATCTCCTCTCTCTACGAGGTCTTTCATCATGAACTCTTTGTTCTGTACTCCTTCCCCTTGTTTTGTCATAACTCCTATCTTCATTCCTTCTCCTTTCTCGGGAGTAATAGTTTTGATCTCTTAAAGCTTCACTATCCACAATTTTCTTCAATTTTCCTTTTCTGATAAGAGATTCAATTATATTCATCAATACATGACACTTATTAGTAAAATGACCATACGTGTCATGATATTGACAATAAGCCTCAGTATTTTTTTGAGATTTTGATTTGTCTTTGGAGGAAGGCTGATAACTCCCTATCCTTCAATTGCTGCTAGGATTGAAGATCTTGACTCAGTTAAAGGAGTGTAGCTTTCATATTGAAGTTTCAAGGACCCTTTTGAATCTCCTACCTTCTCCTTCTTCTTAAAAGACTCTTCATGACTGTCTCTATGCTTCCGCTTCTTTTCCCTATCTTCTTTGGGGTTCACAATTCTCAACACTTCTGCTTGCTGAATGTACTTCAAGTGTGGCATAGCTGGAACTGCCACCTCAGGTTGTGGCTCATGAATTTCAAGTGTGGCATTTCAGAACCTATCCACATACTGTTTTAAGCTGTCCTTCTCCCCCTGCCTAATACTTAGTAAGTACGTGGCATCCTTCTTTCTCCAACTATTGATAATGAATGCATTGACAAAATATTTACGAAGCTGCTCAAATGAAGAGATTAATTACTCTTTTAGTCCATTAAACCACATTCATGTTGCATCCTTCAAAGTGATTGGGAAGGCTCTACACATTATTGCATCTTCCCATCTGTGTAATAACATAGTTGCTTTATAAATCTGCATGTGCTCATGAGGATCCTCTTTTCTCGTAAAGCTAGGTAATTGAGGCATTTTGAATTTTGGAGGTAGAGGTTTTTGAAGAATTTCCCTAGTAAATGGGAATTTTGTACTTCTATGATCTTCTTCTGATAAGACAATCTTTTTTTGCTGCAACACTTCTTCAATCATTTTTTTGATATCATCCTTCTCCATCCCACTTAATGTAGACTCTTCATGAGCATGAGCCTTCCCTGCAGCTTTAGGGTTTCCCCTAAAAGTGCTTTCAACCACTTCTTGGTCATTCTTTCCAGCTTCCTTACCTCCTTTAGGAAACCCATCTTTTCTTTGTGGAATATACATCTCGTGACACTCTGATATGCGAGGGATTGGATGCGTCTCGTGACGCTATGATATGCGAGGAAGTGGATTTTGGATGTCACTTTCCCGAGGCACTTCCCTTTGCTCAGGGTTCTCTCCACTTCTTACTCTAGGTTGAAGATTAGCAGGAAGTGGACCTTAGAATATTTGGAACAAAATCTGTTAACTCTTGGAGTCTTCGATTGGCATCCTCATTCTGCTTTTGGAGCTTCTCATACTCACCAAGAGGAATTGTCTGCACAGTAGTACCAGAGGCCTCACCTTTTATAGGTTGATCTGCTCGTCGTGAAGCATCTCCTTCTTCAACATTTGCACCTATTTGGGATATAGTTGTCACCATTTCTTAGGAAATAACACACCTTGGAAAATTCTTGACTAGGTCTTTGCAAAAGAATGATGGCTTCTTGTTCATTTTCCCACAGACAGCATCAATTGTTGTTGCCTCTTTGGTCATCAACAAGTCAAACTGACGGAAAACCTTCGCCAAGAACCTTGATTTTCTACAAAATAAAAAAGAGAGCGTGGGTTTTTTCCCACAAGAACTCTCCGATGCTTAAGTCAGCAATTTGCCAGAGTTTCGATAATTTAGTGAGTATTCAGAACATACCTTTCTTTGATCTTTAGGGCTTTATTTACAGAGAGGTGTGGAAATATCTGATAAGGCGGTCAAAAAATTCATTTTTCAAAAATATAAATGTATTCGTATTTGATATTCAAAGTTCGATATTCAGAATATATATCTGATTTTTCTCAACAGATATATCAGATATTTTTTAGAATATCTCTTATGTTAGATCCTTTATGATGGGCCTGACTTCTTGTCTTTGGATCTTGACATGTGAGTGGGCTTGATGTTTTTTCGAACCCATGTCACATCAGTGCTCAAAAAATCCTTTCTGCATCTCTTGAAACCTGAATCTTTAGTGTTTCTTTGAGAAACCCACATGCAAAAGCTACAGATACATTTCCAATTTCCCCCGACCTAACATTTGACTTCCCTTGCTTCTTTCGAATTCATGCGTAGAGCCAACATTTTATACGCAACTGTAGCACCCAAACCCTGAACATAAAAACGCCACCTACAAATTCCAAGTTAAAAGAAATTATTCAAGAAAGAATATATCATGAATGTCCATTAGTTGAATTCAAGTTTCAAAACAAAAGAAGATTAGAACATAAAAGAAACTTATACAATTCAAGTCATACAATGATAATTCGATGAATGGTGTTCTATCATAGCCTTCATCAAAATAGTTGACAGACCAATCTTTGTCATCTTCTTCATCAAATAACAATCTTCCATGCTTTTTGTAGGGATTTTTATAGAACTTTCTTGGAAACCTCTGCGAAAGACAAAAATATTAAAAAAAAAAAAATTCACAAAAACCAATATTAATGACAAGAGATAATCGAAAAAGCATTGGATAATAGACTTTACGCTTGAAGCGGTAAGAGCAGATGTTGGCATTCTTACGGTGTATGAAATTGATGAGTGAGTTTTTGTCAAAGAAAAACTAGTGGGTTTTTATGATGCCAAGTCTTTTAACTTTCGATATACCTTTTGAATTTTGGCGCCTGTTGCCTTCCTTTGAAATGATGTATAACGTTTTAAGAAAAGAGAGATCAGAAAGGCATTTTATGTGAATTCAAAGTAATTTGCGTAACACAATATAATTATTAGACTATTAAAAGACATTATTTTAAAAAAAAAATCAAAATTCTAAAAAATTAGATAAATAAAAAATTGATCTCTCATTCATTCTCCTTTATATATATATATTTATATATATATATATATATATATAAGACATTTGAAGAGGGGACTCATTAAGGTTCTTTCTTCATTTAATTAAAAATATATAGATTATATAAAATTAAAATTATCTTTTATTAAATAAATCAAAAGCTCAACTTTATTTTTATTGCATCTAATAATTATAATATCTTGCCTCAATGATTCTCTCTTTGAGGAGACTCATAATAAAAATCTCCCAATTTTATACTTATAAAATCTGTTTTAAATGCTTGCTCAAACTATTTTTATTAAAAATAAATTTAGTCAAAAATCTATTTTTAAAAAAATTATTATTTAACTTTTTTGTTAAAAAAGTTTTTAATTTTTAAAATAATACTTTATTTTAAAAAAATAATTTTTAATTTTATAAAATCTACTATATTTGATTAATTATGTAAGATATTATCAAATCACAGTTACGTATGCATGAAAAACTAAGTGCATGAACTTTGGAGACCTTTATAATTTTTGAATATTGTTGATTGATGTAATTGATAATATCATACCAAAATTACGTTTTCTATATTTTTTTAAATCATTGCTTAAACATGAATTCTTTAAACAAAAATAATAAAATAAGAGTCCAACATGCTTCCGTACATGTGATCTCTATTGACTGTAATATCACTGGGTCTAGTTAAAAGACTTTTAATGAGCGTCTCAACTCCAACCTATATCTATATAGGTAACTTCTCTGTAGTTCTTTCAATAATATTCAGCATAACCTAATTTTGTTTCATACCTTCAGACATTAAGATTGAAGGTTTAGAAGAATGGAGTTTTATTTTATTACTTCAATAAAAAGAAAGGCTATTTAAATATAGATTTGATAGATATATGAAATAAAAACTTTATTTATTGAGGTAAGGATACATAAGGATACATCACATTGAGAATACATGATATTGTAAAAGTTTTTCCTTTTTTTTGATACCTCTTTTCTTCCTTACCTTATTTATAGCTGATACTTTCTATACCACAACAAAATACACCCCTCTCCTTCTTTGCATATGTATGCCTCCTTTTTACAAAAAATATACTAGACTTTGACTACTTTAGAAAGAGTCACCTTATTTTTTCAAAGCAATTTTAAACAAAAAGACAATAGACTTAACTACTTTGAAAACAATGACCTTATTTTTTTCAAAGTAATTTTAGAAAAAAATTCTTACAACAAAAGTAATTTTCAACAACAATCTCAAACAAACCCTTATAAGTAATATTTTTGAATCCTCACTACCAATTTTTAGATTTTAATGTTCAAACAAGTAAGTTTGCATTGACTCAATCAAATTTTTTAAAATTTTAATTTGATAAATTAATTCTTCATATACTAAAAATTTTAATTTTTTCTTTCAATAAGATTTGTTGGAGACAAAAGGTTGACAAGAAGTCAACGAGTAGACAATATGATTGTCAACAAAAATATTCACAATAAGTAGATAACTAGTTGAGGATAAGAAGCAAGTGAGAGAGCCAATGGATGATGGACTTGTTATCATGGTGGAGCTATCAATGGAAGTGGCGATGATAGTGACTTGGTCAATGTGGTAGAACATAGGGAGAGAGCAAGAGAGAGAGAGAGATGTGGTTTGTGTGTTAAGAGAGAGGGAAAGGGATGTAGTGAGAGGTCATAGCGACATGGTGGAACCTTTTCCCTTTTTGACCTTCTTTGTGAATTCAACTATCATTTGCGTATACTTCCCTCCTACAAATGATACCTGAACCCGAAAATCAAGTTTTTGATTTCTATAAAATTTAATGTAAGAACATAAGAGCCAATCTCATTTTCATAATCAACATTTCAAAGCTTTACAACTATTTAAGTTATTAAAGAAATAAGAAATAACATGTTTCTATTTCATTAATAACTTATTATAAATACATTACATGACAACTGTACATATTCATGTACATGGAAGAACCC
>CANYCX010528389.1:0-10229 GCA_948193385.1 Breynia disticha f. nivosa
TACCCTCTAATTAAACTTCTAAACATACTTCATCTCACCATTATAATTCCACTCGAAACTAAACATTTATTCTTTTCATTTCAACCGATTTCATGATTCTTTATCCTAATTTAGAATAGACGAATTTTTGGGGCGTTACAACAGAAGAGAGACAAGACATTATACAGGATATAATTATAGTCGTTTATATTATTTGTTTACAAAGTTATCATTTTTGAAAGATATGATTACATGACAGATACGTGATGATATGCAAACAGGATAATAAGATTACATTTCTTAAATTGATACGATATGATTGAAAAGAATATAATTGTTTATTAAATTATTGACTATTCACTGAGCCCACAACTAATGCAACTGCAATTTTTATATCAGGACCCGATAGTGAGCAGGATAAGCTTTTCAGATTAATCAGCTGGGTCAGCTGCTACTCCTACACTTTCTCTCTTTTCACTAACCACCAAATAGGAGTAGATATGTTAGACATTTGCATGTTGTGTGTATTTGATTATGATATGTATAGTTATGTTTGATGTTTAATTTGTTGAGATGATGTTTTATGTTGGTTGATTTTGAGTTGATATATATGTATGAGTTTTGATGATGCTTGCTGAAATGATACAAGTTACAGAGTAAGGATAATGTTAAATACATGTGAGAAGTGATATTATTGATAATGATTGATATAATTGATATAGTATGAGAAATGTACAAGTATAAGATGAAATGAACAGGTTGATTTTAGGTTGTAGTGAGTCAACATGGGCCATGATTAAATGACACCTTGGCCATGTTGAATGGACACAGGTTGTGCTAAATCAACACGAGATTGTGCCCATGGGACTGTTGATCAACACGAGCCGTGCTCATATGAACTGCAGGCAACATGGGCTGTGCTTATACACTGTTTTGCTCATGTTGACCAATTAAGTTGCCATTATATTGTTCAATCAACCAATGATACTTTATTAATAGACAAGAGTGAGAATATGACATGATAGAAAGAATTTTTTTTCAAATATACAATTTAAATTAGTTAATGATATGATTAGTAACATAATAAGTATAGGATGTTTTAACGATATTCAAATGTTATTATGTTTTTGATTATTTATCTGAAAGTTCATGTCACTAGAAAATCAAAAAAAGGATTGACTAAATTATGATGTCACTGACATGCCTTATGTAATTTTAACATTTTACAGTAAGGGACATTTGTAAGATTACATAAGGTTAAGTAAATGCCAACAACATTTATATTTGATTTGTATTGTTAGTATGACTTGCTAGAGTGCATATATGAGCTTTAGGAAGTTTTATTTCATAAATTCCAAGTTAGAATTGACCTATAGGATCGCACATGAACTGATTGTTGAAAATAGAATTTTTGGTATTTCCTTATGACTGCTATTTGGGCTTATTTAATTTTACAAATAGCGTGGGTTTGTGTACATCCTCAAATGGACACGGTAAGGCCTAGTAAAATGGACACACTACCATGATGCTTAAATGGGATCATTTTATTTTAACTATTCTTTTAATTAGAGTATCCTAATTAAGAAGGATGACTACTTAAGTAAGACATTTAAAATAAAATAAAATTTATATTAGATATATTATTGGAATTTTATTTGAAAATCAAATCCAATAAATCTTCCCATATTGTCGACCATCTAGGGTTAAGAGGAGAAGGAGGAGCTTATATTCAAGAAAAGACATATTTTCTCATATTCTTCTGATTAAAATGTTAGACTCTATAATATAAAAAAAGAAAGGTGTGATCTTGTTATTTTTCGTGCGAAGAATCAATCGACCGTCTAAAGGAAAGAGATAAAGGACAGAATTGGTCGATCATCTAAAGGTAAAACATAAAAGAGCTAGCACTCTATCTTCATCAAAATCTATTCAAACGTGTGTGAGACTATAGAGAAGGACATCCATTAATAACCTCTTGGTTGGTATTTCTATAGGTTTTTTTTGTTAAATGATACTTCAAAGGGAATGATCTAACCTTAGAATTTTCTAGGTCTTGATATTTTATGAGATATTCTTGTGTGAAATCGTGTTTTAGTATGTTTTAAATTTTGTTTGTGTTGATTAAAGATAAAAAATAACACATTAGAAACACATCTAACTTCCAACAGTTTTATCATTTGTTTTAGTTCAATGAGTGTGATTTAATAATTCATATTTGCAGTTTCATTCAAAAGAAATTTTTCCAATTACACAAATATGGATTATTTTCAAAAATTATCTAGACAAAGGATTTCACTTGTTAGCTAAATTTTATTGCAAAGTGTAATTCACAATAGTGTTCACATATATCATATGGCATTAAAATTAATAGACCAATGTTTCTATCTATCTAGAAGGGTATTTGGTGACAAAAAATACATAAATGTTTGGGGTAGCATCAGCCAAAATCGTTTGAGGGAACCTGAACTTGTAGTATAGCATATATGTCAGATTATACAAACAATTATGGGCTTAACATTAGTGCAATTGAATATTACAGGGCAATCAGTTACTAGAAACCATAACTGCTATATGTGTCATGATGTTCCTTAATGCCTTAAAGTCAACAACATTGATTTTGATTTTTGAAGGTCCCTAAAAGTGAAAAATAAAATGAAAAGATTTGTTATTGGTATTATGAATGTAACTACATAAATATAGAAATTTATTAATTTGAGATAATATGATAATTACCTCTTTGTTGCATTGGTCGTGGGAAAATAGCCCTGATCAATCAAGACAAGGTTTTTGACATTTTCCATCATTATATCTAAAAAATCCAAGTTCGTGGCTATGACACCAAATGCAACCAGCCAAGATTGAGTTCTTACATCATTAACGATACCTTTGAAGGTGCATTTGCTCTAAGTTACTCCTCTAACAGGTGCTTCATTCTCATATATTCCCAAACCTCCAATGTTTTTGTGTTATCCTTAAGTCCAATTTAGTTGTCCCAAAGAAGCTTTCTTATCATCATAAGTGGATGATAAGGATGAGGCAAATACATTCTTTCTTTCTTATTCACCAAGCATAAAGTAAAGATAGAATGATCTATGTTATTAGTCTTGTTGAATTATCAATGTAAGGCACTAGATAGTAAAACATAAAAACTAAGCATAACATCTTAACATCCCTAGTTGATCATTGAAAATGGGAATTACAATGAACTAAAAGTAGTATATGATCCATGAGATGTTTGTGTTTTACCAATTATATACCATGGATGACATAGATACATTAGTGTGAATGTATTTGATCGATCCATTTGAATGAAAATATTTAATGGTTATAAATTCATAACATTTTCATTAAATAGTGCTTATATTAGAATCCTTAGACCTATGTCTTTCTAAGTCTTGGGTGGATTTTGGTATACTTTGACACATAATAAATGTGGTTTATAACAAAACAGTGAATAGAATGTGATTGGGCATGCCAAAGTCCATGCTAAAGTGACAAAAAAGAAGTGAAGTGATTGTCACTCTTGTAAGAGAGATGATATAATCGTGGACATTATTTGGGAAACAATAAGTTTGTTTCCAAACACAAGTTTATTGATAGTCTAAATCAATAATATATTCATCTAATTTCACATATTAAGTCAAGGAAGTGACAATGTTAAAGAGAGTGAATTGCTTCATGTCTTATATTGTCATGATATCAATGTGCATAAGATCTTATAACACAACTAGGAAGAAAATTTAACAACTGTTTAATTCTATTCACTTGGGACATTATTAAGCCTGATTAAGGTTAATAATTTTTATTGGACTTATCTATGTCAACCACATGGACAAATGAGCCTACTTGATTACATACCTTGAATATTTAGTCATAGGCACTAAACATTAATTTTTCAATAAGAAATTCTAGGGATAAAAATAATCCCACACATTAGGTAAAAGTGTCATAACTTTACTGGGCTTGATCTTATAGTCCCAGCTTAAGTAGATTTTTATAAAGTATAAAATATGGGAAAATAAGGACTTATGTTGAGGTTGTAAGCAGATTTTGGCCAATAGTCACATAATGAGATTCTAAGGCAAATTTCGAAGTCCAATGGAACAAAACCACATACTACATTGTAGGCCATGTGATTCTGAGTTCATTAGGCCGAAACTCATTGCCATATCCAAAGTAGATTTTTTGTAAAGCTAAAAATATAAAAAAATAGATATATGGAATGGGGCCAATATGTGTGGCCTACCTACATGACATCAGGATTCTAGAAACCCTATTTAAACATTAACTAATGAGTTATGAGATTCCATTAATACACTATAACATGAGCACAATAAGGTTTCACACGATACACATATACATACACGACTTAGGGCAACAATATGACAGTAAGTACACATATTTTTTTTCATAACTTTATCTTTCATATTCTCAATAATAATCAAGAATTTATTCTCAATAATAATCAAGAATTACCCGGCACGGGTTGGTTCAGTGGTGTGGAGGTGTGTTAGCTCGCAGTACAGTCACAAGCAGCGCGGGATCGATCCTCAGTGGTCTCCTGTTGTCTGTAAATGCTGGAATCTCGAAAGAGAGCTGGTTGGGCCGCCTCCCCGGGGTTTACAGCCACGGTTTGCGAAATAGGCCGGGGTGAGTTCCCCGTTATCAAAAAAAAAAAACATTATCTACCAAACTGCCAACTACTAACTTTCTTTCTTTATTTTCCTCAACTTCATGTAATGAAAATGTGAAGAAGAAGAAAACAAAGTTCATATGCATTGTTCTTTACAGCATCTATACTCCACACTGTCAAATTAGTTATGGACTGAAAGCTGGCTTAAGTTGAAACACTTGTTCTAAAGATCGAATCGAACTGACTAATCAAATTAGTAAACAAGTGAATCTATCATTGGTTCTGTCCTGTTTTATCATTCAAACTAATTTGTAAGTGAACATGGTTTAAAACAGGTAAAAAAAATCAGTTGACCGGATTGATTTTTAAATATTGAAAACAGTTTAATGATTTTGAAAATTTTAATGAAAATTTGAGAAGAAAACAAAGTTCATATGTATTGTTTTTTCAGAGCATTTATACTACATACTGTCAACTGGTTATGGAGTAAAAGCTGGCTTAAGTTCAAAACATTGTTATAAAAATTAGACCGAACTGGTAAGTCGAACTGGTAAATTGATGAATCTATCATTAGTTTGGTCTAATTTTATCATTTATACTGATCTATAAGTGAACAAGGTTTAAAATCGATAAAAAATTGGTGAATCAAACAGGTTTTAAGTATTTGAAACTGGTAGTGAATCAGTGGACACGGTTCAACCAGGAAAATATTGGTTGGACCAATGAGTCAAATGCTTAGTCCTTTTTTCTGCTCCATCACCGTCCCATTTTGATAATAATGGTTAGACAATATCACCAAGCCCGTAGATCAACTGATGTGGGCTTTTTTTAACTTAATCAGAGATCTCGAGTTCGAATTCTGGGTACACAGCTGCGTTAAAACTTGGTTGAGAGAGTTTTGCATTCCTTATAGTCCTGTCCGGATACCTCGTGATTCTCACCCAAAAATATTGGTTAAACAATAAGAAATATTAAAAGGATGGCACGACATTTCACAAACTTTTAAAGTACTGAAAACACACAGCCTCTCATTTACTTTCATTAACTCTTCTCACACTCCTACCAACACCACCACCACAACTCATCTCATAAACTTCTTATATATATGCAGTTTATGAATCAATCCTGACCACAAAGTTTCAATTAAAAGAAACATAAAAAAATTCAAGAAAGAAGCAACAATGGAGGGGATAAAACACACAACTTTGTATGTTAATGGCATTAACATGCACATAGCTGAGAAGGGTCATGGTCGTGTAATACTTCTTCTCCATGGATTTCCTGAACTATGGTACACATGGCGCCACCAGATTCTTGGTTTAAGCGCACTAGGATACCATGCAGTTGCTCCAGATCTTCGAGGCTATGGCGACACAGAAGCTCCAGCGTCGATCAATAGCTATAGCTGTCATCATATTGTTGGTGACCTTGTTGCTTTGATTGAGCATCTTGGTGTGGAGAAAGTGTTCCTTGTGGCTCATGATTGGGGTGCTATAATTGGATGGTATTTGTGCCAGTTTAGACCAGAGAAAGTTGCAGCATATGTATGTCTTAGTGTCCCTTTCCGACCAAGAAATCCTAAGATCAAACCTGTTGAAAGTTTCAGACTCTTGTTTGGAGAAGATTACTACATCTGCAGATTCCAGGTACTTCTCTGCATAATCTTATCAAGCTCTGAATCAAATTTCTGAATACACTTAATCGCTAATGAGTTTCTGGTTCACTAGAAGCACTTTTCCTATAGAAATTTTTCAAAAATAAACTGATAAAATGAATTTATTATCTGTGGAAATGGTATAAATAACATTTATTTAGCAGTATAAACGTGCATCATGTTGAGACTGAACAAGGAAGCATTGTGGGACATTGCATGGAGAACCGAACTCCTATTGGCAATTGTCCTTGTCTGGTTTCACTAAACAATAAAAGCGCATTTAATACGCAAACATCATCCGTCTCCGAATAACTGTCTTCATTGTTATTTTCACGTTATTTAAGATAATGATTAGAATATAGATAAAGTGGACAGTTGTTCGAGAACGGAGGGAGTAATTTGTATGAATAATGTGACAGGAACCAGGAGTGATTGAAGCTGAGATTGCTCGTGTTGGCACAGCTGAAGTGTTGAAGAAAATACTAACAGATCGTAAATCAGGACCCCCTTTGTTGCCCGGAGATAATCCATTTGGAATCTGTCCAGAAAATCAAGTTTCTTTACCTTCCTGGTTTACAGAATCAGACCTTGCATACAATGTTGCCAAGTTCAGTAAAAACGGCTTCACTGGAGCTTTAAACTACTACAGAGCTATGGATTTGTACGTTTATCGAGTTACTTCTTTTCAATTTGATCAACCTGTGCATAGACGGAAATAAAGAGGGGTGAGGGGGCAGCCACCTGCTTATCGTGCCTACTATATCTGGTTCCTTTTATCGTTTAATTTTCTGTAGCGCTGCCCCCCTTACCGTGTTTTTCTGCATCCGTCACTAAACCTATAAGCAAGATCGAGGGCATTCTTTTAACGTTTAACGTGGTTTTTGCAGGAACTGGGAAATGACAGCACCATGGACTGATTCGCCAATAAATGTTCCGGTGAAGTTCGTGGTGGGGGACATGGACATGGTGTATACTACACCAGGAGTGAAGGAATATATACATGGCAGTGGTTTCAATTATCACGTGCCATCACTGGCGGAGATAGTTGTGATAGAAGGTGCAGCTCACTTTATTAACCAAGAAAAACCAGAAGAGATCAACGATCATATCTATGATTTCATCAGAAAGTATTGATGAGTATGTTTTTGTATTGTGTTTCATCTCAGCTTGTCAATGCACTTTTCTGTATTCCATTCGAGGATATTCTGCCTTTTCAATGGATGTTGGCTCCTTCATTCATAATCGCAATTCTCATATGAAACTAGAGTAAAAATCAAGCTGGAACTAGAACAATCGGTATATGAAACTAGAGCTGAACAAATCAAACTGGAATTGGAACTACAGGTTTCAAACCACCAACTAGAATCAGAACCAAACTACCAGAAGACTGTTTATCAATCATATTATAATCGTATCATACTATTTTGAAATCCCAAGCAATTACACTACATCAATCATTTCGACCAACAATGAGCACTGAACAAAAAATCTAACAAAATATATAGTAAATTGATAGCAAATCGTTGTAAATTCGTCCTGCATAAAAATGATTCGAAACTGTTCCTTATCTGAACACAAAGCAAATTGCTAGCCATCAAAACTCATAACAAAGAAAATAACTTCAAATCTATCAAAAATGTAGAAGTACAAGCAGCTCAAACTCGGAAAAAAATTAGGTATTACGCCTTCCTTAGAAGAACTTTCTACCCTTTGATCTAACATATGGTTTGGTGTGGCTGTGTGGCAAACCAGGAGCTGGACCAAAGTGCTTAACAGCTTCACGAGCGTTCTTTGGACCCCTGATCAGAACCTGTAACGGCGAAATGAGAATGATGAGCAAATTTTAAGCTCCACCACACAACTAATCAGAACAATTAAAGTATAATGGAATATGCACATGAAACACGAACAAGATTCCTACAACATTGAAATCTTAAAGTTAGATACACAACCAAAAAAAAATCCACTTCAGAAGAAACGTAACAAGTATCATCATTATTCAATGCCATGCAGATCTACGAAAATGGAAGCAATATTCATAACTAAGTCCCTTAGATGTTAATTGCAATCATTGCCGCATATCATTACAGGTTTGTAGGATCATCATCGTTTACCAACATACTCCCCACGAGATTACTATCATAAGAACTCTACTTGCCATACAAACAACACTTATAAGTTTCAATAACAGACAAACATAAAGGGTATCTACCGTGTTCTGGCCGAGGGGAGCTCTCAACGCAAGCTGATCAAAAGTCAAGCACTCTCCACCAGCATTCTCAATTCTAGCTCTAGCCCTCTCAGTGAACCTCAAAGCAGTGACCTTCAATGCAGGTACTTCATAAACCCTAATGTCATCAGTCACAGCCCCAACAATCACAGCAATCTTATTCTCCTACATTCACAAAACAAGCTCTCAAACATTCAAACCCCACAAAACATCGTAAAATCTCCAAAAACACAACAATACAGACCTTTCCTTTGGTGAACTTAATGAGCCTGGAAAGGGACAAAGGAGGTCTATTCGTTTTGCTCATAATAAGCCTCTTTAAAATGACAGCATTGAACCTACTCCCAGTTCTTCTCACAAGAAACTTATAAAGCTGAAAGCCAACAATTCAAAACAGTCACCATAAAATTAAAATTGAATAAACTCGAAAATAAAAACACATTTTCAAATCAAGAATCGAAAAGGGTATTACCTTAACGAGAAGCTTCAAGTAAACATCTTGAGATTTTGGTTCTGTACGTTTTGTTTTCTTGCTCTTACCTCCTGCTTTCAAATCAATACCCTGTGAAACAAAAACAATGAGGAAGTTATAAGGTTAAAAACTTTCTAAGAGATTAAAGAGAAGATTGAATGTTTAGATGAATTAGAGAGGAACCATTGTGGCGTCCTGGAGCTCCTGAGGCTGCTACAACTTGGTGGAGAACGAAAATGGAACTAGGGTTTTGAGGGATTTTATAGTAGAATTGGTCTTGGACGGAGTTTAGATTCATTGGGCTTAATGGGCTATGTGTCTGAGGACTAGGCTTCTGTTATTTTGGCCCACTTCATTTCAGTCAATTGTCAATAAGAAAATTCAAATGTCAAATTCGCAAATTTAGTGCATACTTGTATACATATGGCATAAATTTTGAAACTATTTTTTTAATTATAATATTTATAAAAATAATATTATTTTTATATTTGGAATTTGGAGGATAAATTTAAGAAAATGTGTCATTTAAGGGTCATCTTTGATTGATTAACATTTAAGAAAAATTGAGAAAAATTTGAGAATTTAAGATGACATTGGGTGTACTTTGTTCAATCAACAAGGGATAATGACTTAAATTTTTAATCATAATATACAAATTTAATATTACATTTCTAATATACAACTTTTATAAATTTGACCTCCATGTTTTTTTGAAAAAACACTCACTATTAGTTTTAAAGATTTTTATTAACTTATATATGTTATAAATGAAAGGGATTTATACATGGATACAAGGTCCAATAAAATTTATTCAGTTACAACTAATTAGGAAGTTATAGTGGAAGTTAATTGGTATTTAAAAAAAATGAAATGTTTAGTCATTAAAAAGTGGTATAATTGAAAATGAATGTTAAAGACGCATACCATGACTAAAATGTAAATGAAATTTGTATATTGGGTGATGTATTTATGAAAAAATCTCAATTAGCTTTTTTCTAAAATTATAAATCCCCTTGAAAAATAACCATGTAGTGTCACCATCTCAAGTTGATAGATAACATTTTTAAATATGTTATTATTCTATATATTTTATTTTTTATTTAAAATTTATTTTTATTTTTTAAAATAATAATATTTTATATTTTTAATATAGAACTATTCATCGAAATATTTTTTATTTAACTTAAATAATTCATTAAATAAAGATAATATGTAAAATTATATAATAACTATTATATACAACTAATTTAATTATTAGTTT
>CANYCX010528410.1:0-19161 GCA_948193385.1 Breynia disticha f. nivosa
TTATCTCTCCTAACTATTTCTTTTATATTTTATTTTAAATTATATTATTCTAAAAATAAAAATGATGTTTAAATTTGAATGCTATTTCTTGGAAAATAAGTAATTAAAATATGAAATAGTATTTAAATTTGGGCGTCACATCTGATCACAGCTAATCTAGTCCACTCGCAGCTACTTACGATCTGCACATCATTTAAACAATAAAAGTGGTGAGTATTAAGATATACTCAGTAAGTGAATCATAATTCATTAAGAATAAATGAAATGCAGGGGAATAGCAAGGGTCGTGCCGGATGAACACGAGGGCTTGCTCATATCAATCTCCCAAACAACACGTCGTGTCAAATCAACACGAGCCATGCTCAAGTGTTATTTTTTCAGGCAACATGAGAGAGTGATGGACAACACGAGGTCATGCCAAACTTCTATTTTACACTTTAAATTTTTAATTTCATGTATGTTGAGTTTTAGTTGTGTTCTTTCAGTCATATACATTTCCAGTATATCATACATATCACATGTACATTCAAAACACGATTTTAAACTCAATTAAGAGTAAAATCACATAGTAAGCACTTCCTACTTATACATACCATTTCAAGCAATAAAACTTATAACTCAACAATACACCAAACATAGCAGCCCAACAACATTATACATGTCCAGCATCCATTGTAACATAAGCAAGTTGAACAAACCAGTAATGAATCCCACATAACTCACGTATGCACAAGCACACACATTTCCGAAGATCAATGCTCGGGGCTTACATATCTCCAATAATCGACCTCGAGGGCCACGACCATATAGGCCAAATATCGATCATAAAGACCACGACCATAAAGGCCAAATCACATCCTCGACCACAAGGGCCACGACCTCAAGGGATCAAATATGCTCACACACACATACTCACAAAGCAACTCACATGCTTCCATATTCATCATAAATAACATACGACTATCAATCATGACACAAAGTCACTTGAGCATGCAAATAATATCATTTCAAACATGAGCATATTCACACAATTCATAAGTACATATGAATCAATAACATAGGTTCCATTCTTCCTTAACATTAACTTAAGCTAATTAAAGCTTTTAATGAGTTATGAATAAGGAAAATCCCTAAGTTTTTCTAACACTTATATCGTAAGTGTACGAAACCACTTACCTCGAAACACGTGCAAATTGCACTGCTTCCACCGACTTAATTTTTTATTCAAACTCGTCTAGATCCTCCTAGACCATAAAAACAATCACAATCAATCATTCATTCAATTCTTAATAATCCCCTCAATCCTAACTCAAATTCCAGAAACAACACATAGTTATCCAAACTCCAATCAATCCCAATTCAGCAAGTTTCATCATCAACCAAGCAATACAAAGTTCAATCCTTACCTTAATTGACTTGGATTATTAATTCCTACCCAAAATCAGATGTTTCTTGCCTCTAACACGTTTTTGGACTTATGATTAGGGTTTTGCTCTTCAGCTGCCTGCTTCCTTCTCTGTTTTTGTGAATGAATGGATCAAAACTGAATACTCGATATCTTTCCAGACAACATGAACTAAACACGGGTCGTGTCATTTGGTCGTGTCGTGAAATTTCATCATGAGTTTTAAATCAGTCGTGCATGATCTCATTCTGCAATTAATTTGACACGAGGTCGTGCCAATTTTCTAGGTTGAGCATGATGTCGTGCTTGTCTGCACCCATGAGCATGGGGTGTGCTGCACGAGCGTGCTGACTCATGTTTTTCACAATTCTTACCTAAATCGATCCTATTCAATCCCATTTTAGTGTATTTCTGAAATATTTAAATTCTAATAATTTATAGGACGTTACATATTTGATTGAAGCACAACCTCTAGCCCTAAGCCTTGCAAAGAGGTCTATAAATAGACCACTCCACAAGTATGGGTGGTACAAATAAGTTTTGGCTTCTTTGTTGGTCAATTTTCTAAGTCATTAAACACTTATGAAATTTTGGTTCAATGTTGCAAGAATTGAAGACCAATAACAAAGAAGAACTAACCTTTGTTTTTCATAGATGTATGCGAGCGAGCAGAGGAGAAGAAAGTCACTTAAAGGTAGTCCCTCCATTCCAACACAAAGTCCATGTGATTAAGATCAAGAAAAGAGGCAATTTTTCTTACTGCAATTCTTTAATTTCATAGTTAATGATTCTATTATATGGGTAACCTAGAATTTTTTTTGTATTTCGCATCTTAAAGGTTATTCTTAGGATTCACTAATTTCCAACATAGAGTTCTTTTGTGATAGAACGAGGTATTTACATGAGCTAAGGCATTTTGATCACACTAAATACATACTCGAAAGATATCATATGATTATTACGATATTCAAGAAAGGTGATGTCAAAAGAGTTAAGCAAGGACAATGTGGCCAATATGTTAGAAGTTAACAAGTCTTAAACATAGAAAATATGTTAAGACAATTGGTTTAGGTTAATACCTGATTAAACTTTGAGAAAGTGGGAGATTGCTAGTGTGAGCCTAAGTCTAATATAGTTGTCTCACAAGAACTTGCCTATCTTTATGAGAGAACAATAAAGATAAGGCAACATGTGTTATCTATCTAAATTATTGTGCATATAGAAAGGATAAAATGATCCAAGATGTTAGTCCTATTCAATTATTGATGTAAGACACTTAATAGTGATTTATGTGAACATTAAATAATAACATCTGAACATCTTTTGTTGATCATTGGCAATAGAAACTACAATGAACTAAATCTAGCATGTGTTTCTATGAGATGATTGTGCTTACGAATCATAGAGCATAGTAAACATAGATACATTCAAGAGAGGATATTTTGCATTGATATGCTTAAATAAAATGTTTCAAGGTTAATATAACTGGTTAATATAAGTCATAAACATTTTTACAGTAGTGCTTATATTGGAATTCTAAGACCAAAAGTCTTTATGTGACTTTGGTAGATTTTTATATGCTTTAACATATGCCTAATGCAGTATGTAACTAAGTTGCAAGTACATGTATGATAGGGTATATCACTCTCCATTCGGTTGAGCCATAAAAAAGTGAAGGGATTACCACTCTCAAAAGAGAGGTGATATCAATGGCCGCTTCATATGTGAATTGAGTAGTGTTTGGCCAAAATCAGATTAGTTGATAGCCTAAGATCAAGAAAGTGACAATAAAGAATAAGGATGATTTGACTCATTCCTTATACATTCATAATATCAATATGCAAAGAATCATAAGACTATTAGGCATAAAATTAATAATTGTTAAATTCTATTTACTTGGGTTTCTCTTTATCCTGTTAAAGGTAAATAATAATTATTTGTTTTTTAAGCTAATTTCGAGGACAAATAGGCCTACATGATCACATATAGAATTTCTTAACAAAGATTAGGATATTTTTTGAAAAGAAAAGTATTTTTAGATAGTGCAAAATTGTCAGCAGAAATATTTTACTAAGTTTAGCATATAAAATATTCAATCAAAATTAATTGGAAAATTTTTATATGATTTAATGATGGATTGAATGCATTTAAAAATTAATTAGAAAAATTTAATACAATGAATTATCCATAAAATATTTAAATTAAGATACGGTTATGTCATGTCTTAAATTAAGACAAGGTCAGAGAAAATAAGGAGTTGTCCTAGGTTAGGACAAACTTATTAAGCTTGTCAAAAATTAAAAGGAGCTCTCTTCCTCTCTCCACATTTTTGTCTACCCCACTCCTTAATCATAGGAGATTAATTTTGATTGGTCTTTTAGTTGAATAAGGTTGTTGTTGGTATATTACTTGGAGTAAAATAAACAATACAAGTGTCATTTAACTACCCAAAACTCTAACCTATTTAGTCTTAAATTTTGGTCTATAAATAGATTAGGAAGTGCAAAATTTTGAGGGGGAATATTTTATTATGTTCAGTATAAACAATATTCAATCAAAACTAATTGGAGAATTTTTCTATGATTATTTAAGGATTAAATACATGAAAAAATAAGTTTGAAAATTTTAGGACATAGATATCTATGAATTAATCAATTTAAAACATGAATTTCTTGTCTTAAAATAAGAGAAAGGTGAGAAAATTAAGGTAGATTATCCTAGTTTAAGTCAAGCTAAATAAGTTTATCCAAAATTAATGAAAACATCTTTTTCTCTCTCTAATGTTGTCCTCTCCAATTTGTAGGAAAATTAATTTTGATTAGTCTTACGGTTGAATTAAATTTTCTTTGGTGTCTTAGAGTAGAACTAAAGAAGACTAGTCTTATTCGACCTCCCAAACCCTAACCTAGTTGAACAAAGATTGTGGTCTATAAATAAATCACTCTCCATGATCAAATTAGGGTTACACACATAAGGTTGGCTCAATAGTGTGAACATTTTTCTTCCTTGTTCTTGATTTGGCCGAATTTTTTAAGACATAAAACTCTTGGATTAAATCTTGATTCAAGTTGAGTCAATCAAAGACCAAGAAAAAGAACAAACTAACCTTTGTTTTGAATGTGTGTGTGAAGTTAAATGGGAGTCACTTAAGAATAGTCCCTATTTCTCAACAACAATCAATATTTATGATTATATTAAGGAAAAATTAAAAGGTAAATTTTTCTCTGCCTAAATCTTCAATTATATGGTTGTTTATTCTATTGTGTTTATAGGCCCTTGTGGCACATCGGTCATTTGAATTTCGGTGATAAAGACCTTGGAAAGATGATCCTCGTCAAAGAGTCACACTTTGTCTAAAGAGTGACACAAACCGATGTGTCAATCTATTCATTATATTAATTTTTTTACAGTAAATTAAATAAATGATCATATCATTAAGTCAGCAGTCAAAGTGGTCTAGTCCCAAACATGAAGACCTCGGGACCAACCTAATCCTCTTACAAGAAGATGAGCAACTAGATCTGCAGACCTCCTGACGTAGCAAACTCTAACATCAACTAGAGTTTTAAGAATGTCAACTGTTAGACATGTAGTTCCACCTATGATGCCGTGAAATGGGAAGGGCTAAAATGTATTGGGTTTTATATTATAGGAACTAAATGTGTAATTTGATTTATAATATAAATAAAAGAAAGAATAGGCATTTCATATATGTTTTTACCATTTGTAACATTTTTAAGAAAACATTTTCAAAGAAAATATTTCTATGTGCTCTTACATATACAGTATACAATATGTCGTAGTATAGATACTGATTCTATGTTTGATACTCTTTGACTACTCCGGGAGAGTTTACAGATTTTAGCCGTACCCGACATATTTCATGTTTGTGGGAAAGACCGCCAACGATGATCGAGGAATATGGATCTATTGATGTTAATTGTAGATTTCTGCTACGTTAGACTACCGTAGAGGTATTTTACAGTCGATTAATTACCAGTTTATGCTTTCATTGATATCAGAGCATATGGTTTAGAATAAGTTGTTTAATTCTGATTTTTATTGGAAAATTTGTACTTATATTCTAGAGTATTGTGTATACTGTACTAGAATTGTTGTTTAATTTTTAGTGTAAAATTATATTGTTTTGATTTATCTATTTTGGAGTTGTCCGAAAAATGTTGGAATTTTGAAATTTTGAATATACTGCTAGATTAGTCACGACAAGCCAGGTCGAGTATCCAATTTCGTTTATAGCATATTTAAGAAGATGTCGAAAATGATCATGGAATTATTCGATTATTATTAATAGTAATGCTAAGAAATGGTGTCTTCTTTTGTTGAAGAAGATGAAATGTGGAGTCAAAAGTTGATTTTGGCAGTTAATGTACATTCACATTCAATGTGGAGTGGTTACATTTGGATGGTGGGAATTTACTTACAGTGCATACAATTTGAAATTGAACCAAGTAAATATCCAATAACAGTTGTCATGCAATTTCTAATGTGGAATGGTTGCAGTTTCTAATATTGAAATTTTGACCTAGTCAAAGCACATTTGCCATGTCCATACGTGGCAGTTTCTTTTTTCTATTGGTCAATTTGTTTGACTGCTAACGTGAGTATGACAACCAATCGCCATGTCATGTAATGCGTGCTCCTTAGTGAATAATTACAAGTAACACAAATAAGTTAGAATCCTCTCCCCCTTTGCGTTCTTTACAAAATGAACTCTAAACTTATCGAAAGAAGGAGTTCTAGCAATGTTTCTTTCTTCACCCCCCTCATTTTCATTTCTTTGGTGGGAGAATAATTTTGCTCGTTATCACTTCTCTTGAAAATATTTTGTTTGTTCGACATTTTTTGTAAAATAAATTGTGAAACGAAGCTTTACAAAAATTGAAGTTTGTGAGTAAAATAAAAAATGAGAGATTTTTTGAGAGTAAGAGGAAATTGAGAGAATTGAGAGTGGAAGTAAGAGTAAAAATTTGCATAATGGGTGAGGAATTTATATATTATAATCAAGTATTTAAAAATAAAAAAATAAATAAAAAAAAGGTCAGAATCGGCGGTTCTACCGTTAGAACAGCCGGTTCTGATCGTTGGAATCTCTCCAACGGTCAGAAGAATGTAGGAACAGGCCGTTCATGATTCAGCATTATGCTAAACCGTAATTGGGCAGGTCTGGAATCAATTTTGGTTCCGGACCGGACCAGTTCACCAGACCGGCAGGTCGAGTCGAACCAATTCCAGTTCGAACTGTCGGTCCGGTTTGAACTTTTGCAATTCTAGTTGCATCTGGATGGTGGAAAGTTACTTATAGTGCATACAATTTGAAATTGAACCAAGTAAATATCCAATAACAACATCCATGCCCTTTCTAATGTGGAGTGGTTGCAGTTTCTAATATTAAAACTTTGACCAAGTCAAAACCATTTATCATGTCCATACGTGGCAGTTTCTTTTTTTTTTTTCTATTGGTCAATTTGTTTGACTACTAACATGAGTATGACAACCAATTGCCATGTCATGTAACGCGTACTATTTACTGCAATAATTACAAGTAACATGAAATAAGTTAGAATCGTCCCCCCTTTGTGTTTCTTACGAAAATGAATTTTAAAAATATCGGAAGAAGGAGTTCTAGTAATGTTTCTTTCTTCCCCCTCCCCCCCCCGAATTTTTATTTCTTTGGGCGGGAGAATAATTTTGCGCGCTATCGGTTCCCTCAAAAATATTTTGTTCATTCGACATTTTTTGCAAAATAAATTGTGAAATGAAGCTTTGAAAAATTGAATTTTGTGAGTAAAATGAAAGTGTGAAAATAAATGGAGAGATTTTTTGAGACGAAGAGGGAATTGAAAGAATTGAGAGTAGACATAAGAGTAAAAATGTGTAAAATGGGTGAGAAATTTATAGATTAAAATTAGGTATTTAAAAAATAAAAAATAAGAAAAGCAAAAAGGGTTAGAATCGACTATTTGATCGTTGGAACCGCCGGATCTAATCGTTGGAATCACTCCAACGGTCAAAAGACCGATGAAACCGACGGTTCTAAACGGCCGGTTGAACCGACGGTTCAAGATTCAGAATTATGCTGAACCGTAATTTGACCGCCCTAGAGCCAGTTTCGGTTCCATGCCCGGCAAGCCCAGTTCGTCGGACCGGTTTCGGTTCAAACCGTCGGTCCGGTTCCACCATTTGCAACTCTAGTTGCTTCGGAATGGTGGCAAGTTACTTACAGTGCATACAATTTGAAATTGAACCATATAAATATCCAATAATAATATCCATGCACTTTCTAATGTGGAGTAGTTGCAGTTTCTAATTTTGAAAGTTTAACCAAGTCAAAAATACTTGCCATGTCCATATGTGGCACTTTCTTCTTTTTTTTTCTATTGGTCAATTTGTTTGGCTGCTAATGTGAGTATGGCAACCAATTGTCATGTCATGCAATGTGTTCTCCTTACTGCAATAATTACAAGTAACGTGAAATAAGTTAAAATTGTCCCCCCTTTGCGTTCCTTATGAAAGTGAACTCAAAGAATATCGGAAATAGGAGCTCTAACAATGTTTCTTTCTTCTTTTGCCCTTATTTTCATTTTTGTGGGTGGGAGAATAATTTTGCTAGCTATCGCTTCCCTAAAAAATGTTTTGTTCATTTTTTTCGCAAAATAAATTTTGAAATGAAGCTTTAAAAAAATTGAATTTTGTGAGTAAAATAAAAGTGTGAAAAAATGGAGAGATTTTTTGAGAGTAAGAGAAAGTTGAGAGAACTGAGAGTGGAAGTAAGAGTAAAAATGTGTAAAATGGGTGAGGAATTTATAGATTATAATTAGGTTTTTAAAAAATTAAAAAAGAAATTGAAAAAGCAAACGGTTAGAACTGGCTGTTCGACCATTGGAACCACTAGTTCTGACCTTTGGAATCGCTCCAACAGTCGGAAGACCATTGGAACCGCTCTAACGATCAAAAGACAATTGGAATTGGCGGTTCACAATTCATCATTATGTTGAACCGTAACCAGACTAGCCTGGAACAGGATCTAATTCTAGGTCAGGCCAGTCCAGTTTGCTGGACCAAAAGGTCGAGTCAGACCGGTTCCAGTTTGAACCGCCGGTCCAGTTCAACCTTTTTCATTACTAGTTGCATTTGAATGGTAGAAAGTTACTTATAGTGCATACAATTTGAAATTGAACAAAGTAAATATCCAATAACAGCATCCATGCACTTTCTAATGTGGAGTGGTTGTAGTTTCTAATATTGAAACTCTAACCAAGTGAAAACACATTTGTCATGTCTATATATAACAGTTTCTTTTATTTTTCTATTTGTCAATTTGTTTGACTGCTAACGTTAGTATGGTAGCCAATTGTCATGCCATGTAACGCATACTCCTTACTGGAATATTACAAGTAACACGAAATAAGTTAGAATCGTTTCCCCCTATGCGTTCTTTACAAAAATGAACTTTAAAAATATCGGAAGAATGAGCTTTAGCAATGTTTCTTTCTTCTCCCCCTCATTTTCATTTCCTTGGGTGAGACAATAATTTTGCTTGTTGTTCCTTCTCTCAAAAATATTTTGTTCGTTCGACATTTTTGCAAAATAAATTATGAAATAAAGCTTTAAAAAATTGAATTTTGTGAGTAAAATGAAAGTGTGAAAATAAATGAAGAGATTTTTTTTGAGTAAGAGGAAATTGAGAGAATTGAGAGTGGAAGTAAGAGTAAAAATGTGTAAAATGGGTGAGGAATTTATAGATTATAATTAGGCATTTTAAAATTAAAAAAGAAATAAAAAAAGCAAAACCGGTTAGAACCGACGATTCAACAGTTGGAATCGCCGATTCTGACTGTTGGAATCGCTCTAACAGTCAAAAAACCGTTGGAACCGATCCAACGGACAAAAGACCATTGAAATTGGCAGTTTTAAACCACCAGTTTAAACTGCGGTTCGCGATTTAGCATTGTACTGAACCGTAATCGGACCGAACTGGAACCGGTTCCTTCCATTTCAGGTTCTGAACTATGCCAATTCGATTTGCAGGACCGACAGGTTTAGCTAGACCGGTTTTGGTTCGAACTACCGGTCTAGTTCAACCTTTTGCAACTTTAGTTGCATCTGGATGGTAGGAAGTTAATTACAGTGCATACAATTTGAAATTGAACCAAGTAAATATCTTATAACAACATCCATGCACTTTCTAATATGGAGTGGTTACAATTTCTAATATTTAAACTTTGACTTAGTCAAAACACAATTGTCATGTCCATACGTGGCAGTTTCTTTCTTTTCTATTGGTCAATTTGTTTGACTGCTAACGGGAGTATGTCAACTAATTGCCATGTGGTGCAATTCGACTTTCTCACTTGCCACCTCAATCATCAAATCAATCCTGATAAGACCATTAAAACCATCTTCTTTCTCCGACATATTGACTTTGTTTTAGACACCAAATTTTTGTAAAATAATATTTTGTCAAAAGAAAATTATTAGAATATGTTTTAAAAATTATGATTTTAGTTCCATAATTATGGATTACATATTTAATTTTAAATTGAGATTTTAAATTTCTCAAAAATACTTAAGCATGCATTTTCATATAATAATGTTTTTGTAACGATTTTTATTTTAAGTATGTACTTTCATATAATATTATTTTTGTAACGATTAATTTTCTACTTTTAAGAAAAATATTTTTTTAACAATTTTTTCTACTATAATATGATTTTGAAAAATCTAAAAATTTTAATATATTATTTTACGGTAAATATTTTTAATTTTAAATATTATATTTTATTTATAAAATTAAAAGAATATAATATAAAAAATAAAATTTTAATATTTTCTTTTTAATTTTTATTTTTCACTATTAATTTATTTTATAAAAATATTTTTATCAAAATTTTAAAAAAATTTCACACTCAACAGTAGTTTGGTTATGCTATGTTACCAAACTGTCAACTAATTATTCTTGCTGCAATTATACAAACAACATTTTTTGCAACAACAAAAATAATTTTCAACAACAATTTCAAATAGATTTGAAATATCGAGTCAAAAGTTAATTTTGGCAGTTAATGTACTTTCACATTGAATGTGGAGTGGTTGCATCTGGATGGTGGGAATTTACTTACAGTGCATACAATTTGAAATTGAACCATGTAAATATCTAATAACCACATCCATGCACTTTCTAATGTGGAGTGGTTGTAGTTTCTAATATTGAAACTTTGACCGTCAAAGCATATTTGCCATGTCTATATGTGGCATTTTTTTTTCTATTGGTCAATTTGTTTGAGGACTTACGTGAGTATGGCAACTGATTGCCATGTGGTGCGATTCGCCTTTCTTACTTGCCACCTTAATTATCCAATCAATCCTGATAAGACAAGTAAAATCATCTTCTTTCTTCGACGTATTGACTTTGTTTTAGACTCCAAATTTTTGTGAAATAATTTTTTGTCAAAAGAAAATCATTAGAATATGTTTTAAAAATTATGATTTTAGTTCCATAATTGTGGATTACACATGTAATTTAAAATTGAGATTTCAAATTTTTCAAAAATACTTAAGTATGTATTTTCATATAATAATGTTTTTGTAACGATGATTATTCTAAGTATGTATTTTCATATAATATTTTTTTTGTAATGATTAGTTTTCTCCTTTTAAGCAAAATATTTATTTTTTTAACATTTTTTCAATTATAATATGATTTTGAAATAATGTAATAATTTTAATATAGTATTTTAGCGAAAAAAAATTTTAATTTTTAATTTTAAATATTATATTTTATTTATAAATTAAAATAATATTATATAAGAAATAAAAATTCAATTTTAATATTTTCTTTTAATTTTTTGTTTTTTTATTAATTTATTTTATAAAAATATTTTTTTAATAAAAATTTTAAAATAATTTCACACTCAACATTAGCTTTGTTATGATATGTGACCAAACAGTTAACTAATTATTCTTACAGCAATTATACAAGCAATATATTTTTCAACAACAAAAATAATTTTCAACAGCAATCTCAAACAGATTCAAATATTGAGTCAGAAGTTGGTTTTGGCAGTTAATGTACTTTCACATTGAATGTGGAGTGGTTGCACCTGGATGGTGGGAAGGTACTTACTCTACATACAATTTGAAATTGTACCAAGTAAATATCCAATAACAGTATCCATGCAGCTTTCACACTAGCCACCTCAATCATCCAATGAATTTGGCACTTAATGTACTTTTACATTGAATGTAGAATGGTTGCACCTGGATGGTGGGAAGTTACTTACTCTGCATACAATTTGAAATTAAACTAAGTAAATATCCAATAACAACATCCATGTAGTTTCTAATGTGTTGTGGAATTGGACTTTCTTGATAAGACATGCAAAACCATTTTTTTTCTGGAAAATTAGGTAACTTCCACCTATAACTTATTATTTCGCAGGAATATCCATCATAATTTCACTTTCTCTAAAAATGTTGAAACCTCCATTTGAAAATATACATATGTTGATTCATACTTTATACTTTTAAAACTAACCACTTTCACCAAAAACATTTAACCAGCTGATTTGAAAATTAAAGTCAATTTAGCAAAGATAAAACCTCCAAAATAACTGCAACAAACGTGATCTTTAACACTAAAAAAATCTGTCAAAACAACTCTGAAAGATAACCGTGAATTCAATTCCAAAACAATAACTTCTTGTCGCAATAATATTCAACGACGTTGCAAAATTGAAGCCACCCAAGCCGTTAACACTCAACAATAACTGCAACAATCATGCAGATTACTGCACTATTTCTTTCAAATTAGGTAAACGAAGAAGACGACATTCAGTTTGTCTGAATCTGTTCATGCATTAACGTGGTTGTACTTTTGATTTTTTTAGTATTTTTATGTTCATGGTTTGGAATTGTTTATATTTTTGCTTGCTCAAAGGGTTTGAAAAAATCTGGAATTTGATATGTAAGTGCAGAAACCATAATTTAATCGCATCACTAAGATTTATGCCTTGTTAATTTTTGTTTTGTTTTTTTTTCTTACATTATTGTGCAGGGGAACAATGGAAACAATCCAAACAGTAATTAAATATGGGGTACATTTCAATGAAGCTGGCATTTACGAGAAATATCTAATGTTTAGAATCCTTATAGATGTTACCTCAAAAATAGAAGATTTGAGAGTGCAAGTTAAGGAATCTCTCAATTTAAGAGATGGTAAAAGAATGTCGAGTATGAAATACATAATGCATCAGTACTGTCTGCCTATGAAGTTGGATAATGAAAGTGATTTGGTGTTCTACATTAGTATTAAGAAAGATCAACTTGGACCATTAAAATATCCTCTCATAGTGGAGATTGCAGAAGATATGACATTTTGTGTCCAGAACAGAATACTAATCTCGCAGTTTACGATGAGACGATTGGCTGATTTCCAGAAGAGGCCCAACCGGTATTGTTGTATCGTCAGCTGTTGTTCACAGTTCATTATTGTATTTTATTGATCATGACGATTAAAAAAATATGAAAATTTTCCCATGCATATGTCCCTTACAACATATTATTGTTTGATTTTTTGCAGCTATCAAAGATAAACGATAGGACCCCATATTTTGCTGCATTATTCGACTTGAACATGGAATACCTACCCCACATGATTGAACAGACATCCCAAATTGGAAAAGATATTGTGGAATACAATGAAAAATTCTGAGAGGCCGACTACAACAATGATTCAGACAATGAGGTTGATTTTATGAATACGAACGGATTAGATGTGGGAGCTGTTTACAAAAACAAAGAATCACTGAAACTTGCAATTAGTCATTACGCACTGCACAACCACTTCAACTACAAAGTTGTTAAATCATGCAGTAGAAGATATTATTTGAACTGTGTCAGCAAAAATTGCAATTGTTTATTCAAGGCTTCATGTACGGGGAATAGTGTCAACTTCACTGTCTAGTTGTTCAATAATGTTCATACATGTTCAATTGGTGAAAGATTTGGGGAGAACAGACAAGCCACTTCGTATTTTGTTTCAAAGGTCGTGAAGAAGAGATGAAAAACAAATATGGTGTTGTTATCAATTACAACAAAGCATGGAGGGCTAGGGAATTGGTTACTGACAAAGTTCTGGGCAACAAAACAATGTCTTACAGCAATGTTCCCACGTATTTGTTTCTTCTTGAGGAATCAAATCCAGGAACAATCACAAGACAAAAACCTTTGGATAACGGTTGAGATATTTTTATTTCGATCAATGATATTTTTGCATCAAAATTTTGGGTAAAATTTTCAATATCATTAACATCAATTGGGTCATTATACTGCATATATCATCTTGAAAATAACATAAAAAAGAAGTGCTGAAAAGCCACAAGGAATTGCACAACTGGTTCTTCAAGGCAGCCAAAGCCTACACTATTTTAGAATTTGACGAATGCATGTTTCAGTTGATAAAACTTAGTAAATCAGTAGTGAGTCATATCACAGAGAAAGTACCTATTGAAAAATGGGCAGCTTTGTTTGCAAAACATTACAGGAGACAAGCTATGACATCTAACATTGCCGAATCTTTGAATTCAAAGAAAAAAAAAGTAGAGATCTTCCGATAACAGCCTTGTTGGAACAACTAAGAGAGACCACACAGGAATGGAGTGTGAAATTCAAGAAGGAAGCAAATTACACAGTTACACCATTGACAGAAATTTACCATAAGAAAATTTTCAGCCGAATGATCAGGTCTCAAGCTTATCAGGTTTGACTTCATAAATATAATTCCATTATTTAAAAATTATATTTTATGGTGGTCATATTAGTTGTTTAATTCTCATTATATGTATATGTTCACATATGTGCATGCTTGTTTATTATAGTTATTTCGCCCCACCCCCACCCTGAACCTTAAACCCTAAACCATAACCCCTAAACCCTAATCACTAAACCCTAAACCCTAATCATTAAACCTTAAACCCTAATCATTTTATGTATCTGGAGCAATTGGTACATTTGTGTTCATTG
Organism: Breynia disticha f. nivosa; assembly: GCA_948193385.1. Taxonomy (NCBI): domain Eukaryota; kingdom Viridiplantae; phylum Streptophyta; class Magnoliopsida; order Malpighiales; family Phyllanthaceae; genus Breynia; species Breynia disticha. The sequence continues at coordinate 14,447 of CANYCX010528410.1, forward strand.
TTGTTATTTCATACCCCCAAACCCTAATTTAAATCAGAACAATTATAAATCAAGTTAAATCAAACTTTGTTCATTTTTTTAATTATCTGTTCATTATGTAAATTGAATGTATAACATTTTTTCATAGAGGAATTACAATTTCTGTTTTTTTTTCATCAGATATTGCAATCATCAAACCACATTTATGGAGTGAAGGACGAAAACAATACATATATTGTGGACTTAGAAAAAAGGACATGTTCATGCGTCAAATTCCAAATTGACGAGCTCCCATGCAAACACGCAATATCCATATTCGTGGAAAAGAACTTGGAAATTGAAGAATTTTTCTCCCGGTTCTACAAAATGTCTTCACTCAAACTTACGCACCAGTTGTTAATTCCATACCTACAACTGCCGAATATGCAATACCCTGAAGGAGTTCGCAGCCAAGTTGTTAATGTGCCAGCCAGAAAGGTAAAGGTGGGCAGAATAAAAAAGAACTGATTCAGACCAGTCCAATATCCTCAAAGACGACACATATGCAGTTCGTGTAAAAAGGAAAATCACAACAGACGAACTAGCAAAAACATACTTGTGTAATTTATGTTTCTTTAGGAATAAAACAAGTTGTTTCTTCATTTTTCCCATATATTCATGATTGTTCATACAAAAAAATAACTCATTAAATATATCATGGTTCCAAAAGAAGCTATATAAAAATCAACTTAACTCAGTTAAAAAAAACTTAAATGTTCTGGCATTTTTCCAGATAGCTAAAATTCCTTTTTTAGAGACAAAACAACTCTAATTGTATCAATTGAATGTATTATTGTTCTAATATGTAAAACATATTTTAGACGAAAAAACAAGAAATAGTGGTCAAAATTCGCCTAAATCATTTTATTGACTTCTTCTTCATCGTGCCCTGCTTTGTTCTCTTCTCAGTTTGGAGTTCATCATCATCACTCACCACATCATTAGCTTGCTTCATCCTAGCATAACGGTAAAGAAAACACGTAAGCCGCTCCCGGTAAAGTTCAATGTTGAATGACTCGTCCAACAGTGTCACACGATTATGAGCAAAAAATTCCGCAAAAGCAATCACAAAAGCCCCGCAATCCCCAGAAAAAACAATAAAATAACAAAATTATAATAACTCAAGAGATGTTAACATTTGTACTTTATTGTTCCTAACAAAAAATACTTACGGTTTTTCCTGCTCCGGCAAACTATCCACAGACACAAGATCAAACTTGGTGACACAGAAATCTGATGCCTTCTTGTAAATTCCAGACAAACGAATGAAGCGAGGAAGAAAATCCGAGTACCTAACAAGTTTTAACCTTACATCATTGTCATGTTCTTCTGAGCGTATTAAATCAAATAAATATGATCTTCATTTGCATATCCAGGCGTAACAGTATCCAATGACCTCCAGTATTGACCGGAAATAGCACGTGATCAACCTTGGTCCACTTCTGACCACACTAAATGTCCAACCCATGCATATAACGACATAACAAATTTTCATCATCCTTAAAAAAGTCGTTCTTAGTCTCCTCACTAGCAATCAAATATTCTTCATATATAAGTCGTAAAGTCTGGTTAAACATGTCATCAGTTATTGTCAAACTCACGGCAACCTTCCCATATTTCACCATCTTGTGCAAATAATACAAACAAATGTTGATATGCTGAAACAATAGGATAAAAACATAGCAAAAATTCATTAATACTGAACAGTCACGAGGAAACAATCAACAAATATGAATATGTGCACACGAGACCAACACAAAAAGTATAAAATTAAAACACTGTAAATCACATTTCATAAGAACAAAAAAAAAATGAACAATGGTGTAAATATAAAATGAAAAACGATTAAAAAAACTCACTGAGTCGATCAGTTTCTGCCCACAATAATACAAATCGAATAGCCACATCTTGCTATTCAGAGTCAAAATTTGGAAATCAAATGAATAATGAGGCATCACATCTGCACCTTCTTTGTAAATTGGCTTCATCAAAATGTTCACATTAACAATTAAAATATATGAGATGTTTCAAACAAAAGAAAAAACTAACACTGCATAACCAAACCCGCAACAACTATTCTGAAGAAACACAACTTACTCTTCCTGAGAAAAAACCAAATCATCAATGGCGTCAACCGTCATATCATTAACAAATCTCGCAACCTCAATCATCATTTCATCATATTCCAACTGACAGTCAAAATTATTGTCCAGTGGATACCCTCCATTCAAAACTCTTACTTTGGATTCATCTTTGATAGAAACAGTATCACCAATTCATCCAAAATAATTTATGTATTTATACTTGAGGTTCTTCTTCTTAGGAGTTCTTAACTTTCGTTTCTTGGTAATGAGACGCACATCAAAACTTGTTATGCCAGCATCCAACACGGTACAACGACCTTCAATATTTTCTGGGACAGGTGCCCCAACATGCACATCATCTTGGACATTTACATCACATGCGACTTCAAAACCATCCTCTTTACTCACATCCTCTATAATTCCACCCTCATTTACATCCTCAGTTTCAGCACAAGCCTTAACGTTTAATGTGACGACAATTTTTACAAAGTTCTTTTTTGAATAAATACCATTTTTAGCCTTACTTTTTTTTTTCTTTTTAAAACACAAGTCATAGGAAAGATAAAATGAAAACATTATTTATCCAAACATAAAATGCAAGTTATACATAAACATTAGTTTAGAAATGCGGAAGCCGTGGAAATCATTTAATATGAAAAGTTTACAAAACCTGTCTATGCTAAGGTATGCATAAATACACAAGCATTCACAAATCTAAAACAACTAGAAGCCTGACCTTCAGTATCGCACCACTAGCCTCGCCGATCACGTAGTCCCGTCCCTGATACCTGTCACTTTGCACAAAATCCAGTAAAACACAGTTGAGTATTTTTAATACTCAGTAAGGTTGTCCCACAGTGTCACTACATGCTGGGGTGCAGGGGAGTCCTCGTCCATCCCGGCCTATCCTCCCTGATGGCGCCCTAAAGCCATGCCACAACAATCGTAAGCATCAATAAAATCCAACAACCAGTTAACATGTGATTAACACACGTACATCTATTCATTTAGTTCATTTTCATATTCGCAATGTTCGCAACACAATCAAGCCCTAGCATTTCACATTCGACCATTATAACTCATATCACTTTCCATATACGCACATCTTCATTCAACAAATTATAGGTAAAACGGTCATGGGAAACGGCCAGTCTGCCCGTTCCCTGGCCGTTTGCACCTACAGGAAGCAGAACATCAAACATTTTAGCACTAAATCTTTCCAACCATTTTCATACACATTAGGCCATCCTATTCCAGTAGTTGTACAATTCATTTTAATACAAAAAGCCATCTTCATTCATTACATAATCAATATACCACACACCCCATTTTATTCATTTTTTGCCTTCAAATTATTTCACTTTATATGCAAATTTCCGTATAAAATTCCTCTCATTCGATCCTTTTAAATGCAAACATTCACTCATGTCATTTGCATACCATTTCTGAATAACATACCACATTCTAACCACACTACCACACTCATATCCATACACCAATTCTCAACAATCAAGGCTATATATATATATATCTTTCAACTTAACCTATCCGAAAACCATACGGAACATCAGATCAATACAATTTCATACTCACATGTACAATTAACATTCACTCATCCATTCCGACCAAAACAAGGCATTATCACAATTGTAACTTACACCCAATTAGCACACAATCAATCAAATACACACGCCCATAATCGTTCTCCTATGCCTAACAATCCCAATAATTCATTATAGGCCATAAATTAATCCATTTGTTACGATAACACATCCATAACCTCTTAAAGTAAGTGTCAAAACGCACTTACCTCAAAATCTGCACAAACGGTGCCCAGTCCAACCTCGTCCCGAGTACCGAGTACTACCTCCTACACATAAACTAACCATATTTCGCGTATTAAACCCCTATTCAACTCAAATTCCATGTTAAATCCCGTTTTCCATAAAATCCCTTAGTTTCCTAACCCTAAAAATCATAAAACCTCCACCATTCTCATAAAATGAACCTACATTTCTTAGCCATTACAAACACTCAACTAAACCCACAAAAATATCACTCTTTATCACATAAATTTTACCAGAAATCGTAACTTACCTCCTTGAAGTTTTGTTCCACAACCTTAGAACTCGTTTGGGTGGTGCTCTTGGGTGAAATCCATGAGTTTCTATGTATAGGGTTGGAAGGGTTTGGAAAGTGTTTTCGTGCTTAAGTTTGAGAGAGAATCAGGTGGAAGTGTTTAGGTTTCGAACAATATGTTTTCTCTCTCTTATTTTTCACAAACACGCGTGTTTTAAACAACTTAGACGCCCGAAATGGCCTTAGGAAATGGCCTCGTGGCCGTTCCCAACCACTTTTGCCCGTTTTTGCACCTTGCGACTTCCCGACATTTATGACTCTTATAGGTACATTCTTATGATCTATAATAGACATTATTCCACCCAAGTTTAGACATTTTCTAACATCAATTATACGAATTAACTATTTTTCCATCACATATTATTCCGACTAAAATTGGACGAATTTTCGAGGCGTTACACTATTCTACCCCCATCTAGAGCTATACTTACTCTAACACAAACAACGTCGCTTACTCCTTTTTGTTTTTAATAA
>CANYCX010528439.1:0-24152 GCA_948193385.1 Breynia disticha f. nivosa
TATACTTACACATACATGTTTATAACTTCATGCAACATCATATCCACTCAATTAACACCATTTAACATTAATTTAACACATATAACAACATCAAATCAACTTTGACATACGTCAAATTGGTTCATCTTTCTCTCGTTGCATTTCCCGATTCATAACATAATTCCCACAATACTTATATCAAGGTATCCTTAACACATTCTAACATTATTATTCATGAATTGATCATGACTTAGCATTTATTTTAAACTTTGTTCTAACATTTATACCTACCTCGTATTGTCTTTCATAATTCCATTCGAACTAAAACATTTATTCTTTTAATTTCAATCGACTTCATTATTCCTTATTCAAAATTGGAATAGACGAATTTTTGGGGCGTTACACAACACACAAACATACATGCACGTGAGTACAAAATATACCAGTAAGTACACCTATAGTACACTTACCAAAGTAGTTAATGCATAAGTGCTCGTTGGTAAGGTGCGTTAGGTGTTATAAGTGTTAAGGAAGAAGGAATTCATCCTAATTCGTTATCTACTTCAAATAGGCATTAATGCGTTATTCAAGGTAGAGAATCATCCTACTTACTTGCTCCTAACTGTGGAACCTCATAAGTCATTAATGCATTCCATTACCTTTCCTTGAAATGTCCATTTCATAGTGTTCAATACATGGGAACGGTTTGGGGTACAGTTTAGGCAAACCGTTCTCCAGACCGTTTGTCCCTTACTAAAAGACTTTTGTAAGTGAAACGATTTGGGAAACAGTTTACCCAATCTGTTTCCAAAACCATTTGGCTCTTCCTTAATGTCCTTGAAACTGAAACGGTTTGTGAAACGGTTTACATAAACCGTTTCCCAACCTGTTTTACCCTTAAAGAAAGGTTCCTAGAAGTGGAACGATTAGAGAAATGGTTTACGCTAACCGTTTCGTATACCGTTTTCTCCTATTTTCCAGCTGAAATCAACACTTAATATATTCACAACAACATACAACTCATCCACATAGGTACACAACCAAGATGCTATAAAGCCTCATTCCAAACGTGACATTCGACACCATTTACACTCAATGCATACGTAAACATCCAATCCATCAATAATGATACCCCAAGTTTATCAATTCACTTATTTACATCATCAATACACACGAATGATCACATATCAATCAGGCCCCTATCACATTATGTGCCATTCATACAACCCAAATCACATTAGCTCATTCACAAAATTCTTCAAACCCAATCCAACACATTTTAACATCAAACCACTTTAAACATCAACACTTTTCATACAAATTAGATTATTCACATTAACGAGTATTTGGAAACTCAAATTAACCACCATAACACACTACACAATCACAATCCACCCATAAATCTCGTAGCAAAATTGTGCATATATAATTCTACATCCATTTCGTTCATTGCAGGAAAATCATGCTAGTAGCATTTCCTTATTTCACATAACATCCAACAACTCAATTGCATATATACAATTCATCAATAAACATGAATAACACGTCACTTGCATTGACATGCCGATTATTATATCGCACACATACCAATTCGGTATTTACATAATTCACATATGAATGCTAAATGAATGTTAATGCATCACATGTTATGCAATGCATGCCCCGGGTACTCACACATTCCTAAACGGAGCTCTCGCTCGGTTTCTTTCAGTTCATTGGGCTAATTTCCCTTTTTCTTTTCACAAGGAAAGGCGTCTCACTTTCCTTACCATCTCATAGCATGAACATACAATCGTGCCCATGCAAATGCCAATAATGACATGAATGAATGCAAATCAAGCATTCTCAATTCCATTCTCAATTTCACAATACCACATGCAAAAAGTTCCACATCATTCATTCCATATTCATATAACAAGCCACACATTCTTAACATTAGAATTTGGCACATATAGGTCTATACATGATCATTTTCACAATTCAAATGTGAATATGCACACATATCCATAAATGGCCAACTTGTGACCTAAATCAACACACACATAACGACACATGCTTTTACTCTCAAAACATGGCCCAACACAGCACAATTCACTAGCAAACAAATCATTTAAGCACGTTCAAGATATCCAGGATACAACCCGCACCCATTTCATATACGTATATCATCACACAACACTTAGGCATCCAAGCAATATTTCAAACACACCCAATTTCACACAATGTTCTCATTATTTATAGCCAAGTGCATCATTAATCAGCTATAGTTAACCACACAGATGCAAGACATACAATGGTAAGTGTAAATTCAGTGCACTTACCTTGAATCTCGCAAAGTCGACTCCCGGTTCAACTCCGATCAGGATCCTAAATACATTTCTTAGATTATTTTGACCCACATTTCATATATTAATCACATTTCATACTCAATTCCCCGTTCTTACTCTTATTGATCGCAAATCCCCAAATTACTCAATCCTTAAAAATCTCAATCTCCTCTAATCCTCGTTTCTTTTGTTCATTTTTAACCACATTATCTCCATTAACATTAACTCATTCAAAATATGACGTTTCCCCAAACCTAACTCAAATTCTTAGACAAATCAACATATAGTTAGAGCTTACCTCACCCTTTTTGAAGCTAATAGCACGCACTCTCTTCCTTAAGTTGGAATCCACTAGTTTTAGGGTTTTTGGGTTTAGATTCAAGGGTTTTAGGCCTTGGAACGAGAAGGCTTGAGGTTAGAGAGAAGATGAGGGTTGGGTGGTACTTTAGGGTTATGTTTCCTCTTTCTAAAATGTCTCACGCAGACCTATTTTTAAAACTTGTCAATTCAGAACAGTTTTGCAAACGGTTTACCAAAACCGTTTGCTTATCCGTTTCCACCAATTCTCAGCACAATACAATTCAACTCTGTATCCGAAACGGTCCAAAACCGTTCCTTAAGCCGTTTGCCACTATACTCTTACGATTTTTTTTGCATAAATTTAGGTTATAATTTTTTGGCATTACATCCCATCCTTCACTGAAAGAAAAAGAGAAATGCTTTTTTTTTTATTAATTTCTTGAATCTCATTCTACCCTTGCCTTTTGGTTAACATAAAATATTTTAAATTGAGTTGCAAACCTAAGTGAACTTAGGTAAAACTAACCATCTAGATTAAAATTTATAAGTTTCAAATGCGGTTATTGTAAGTGTGAGTTTTAGCCTAATACATTGTATTTGGATTTTATAATTTAGAATAATGAAGGTGAGGATTATTTTATCTATCTTCATTTCTATTCATATTGCACTGATAAATATCCAATAATGATAATTTTATTCATGTTACAAAGAAGGATTTTCATTAATGAAACACTTAAAGCATGTAAAAATTGTTAGATCAATAGTGATCAATATTAAGATTCTCATTGTGTTTTGATAATATGTAAAATGATAAAATTGATAAAGATTAATTTTAGTTTTAGAAAAGTGTTATAAAATCAAAGGAATATACACAAAAGGATGTTGGAGATTTCAAATTTGAGCTTTAAATATAGTTAGAACTAAAAGAAGAAGAAATTTGGAAAATGAAGCTAAAACTCAGATTAAAAGCACAACAAGTTGTGTTAGTCAATCAAAAGAAATCTTTAATCTACTAACATCACAAGAGGAAGTCTAAAATTAAGTCCAACAATCAGTCAAGGAAAAGAAGCTCATTACTCGACTAAGATGTGGTTTACTAAATCTGAAGTGGACTACCACAAGCAACCCAAAGATGAGTATTGAGTAGTGAGACCTTATTACAGACAAATTCAAAAACTCAAATGATGCATAGGTGTATTGGTTGACCTGTGAAAATTATCAGCTAACTAAACTGAGTGAAGAAGTTGCAAATTGACTCTGAAATCATTTTAAAGGCTCATTAGTTGGTCGGGAGAAGTAATTAGTCAACTAAACCATATTCAGCGAAAGGTAGTTGAACAAAGCAAAGTATTAGTCGACTAAACTAGGTGAAAAAGTGACAAATTGATTTTGCAATAACGATTACATACCAATATTGTGACGCTCAAAATTCAGGGCTAGTTTTCTTTAACTATTAATCCATTTATTAGTTTCATGGCCATATATGTTATTTATTTATTATTTTTTCAAAACATGATAAATTTTCATCTGTATGCCACATGTTGATACTAACTTACAGAAACCTATGAAAATCATTTGAAAGTAAATGAAAGGAAATCATGAATCATTTCTATAAAACTGTAATCAAAATGAATCGTGCCTTAGGGAAAAGCCCTATACGGCGGGTATCAATGATAATGTAAAATAACAAGTTTTACAAAACACGGTTTTTAAAAAATCAAAATGTGTGGATGAAATCTCTGACCTCGCAGCGATAGTCCCCAAGAGTGTCCAAAAAGAATAGCGTAGAATGAGTAGATCGTCTACGCGGCAGCCTCCTCATTTGTAACACACAAACACAACCACAGAGGATATGAGTACATAAACTCAATAAGCATATGTCCCTCTCGTCACTTTCCTAACCATATAAAGTCTAATATACTCGTTCATTTATCCTCACCGTTATCCCACTTACGAGGCTTCACTCTATATCTTTGTGAGGTGCTCTAATCTTTTTCTTAGATTCTAGGTTACATTATCTAAGTTTTTAGTCCAAGTTTCCTTTAGATTTATTTAGTCCAAAAGGGTGGGATCTTAGGTTACTAACTCGACCAGGGTCATGTACTAACTCTTGGATGTGTTAGGGCAAAATGTATAGGTCAGTACAGCCCCCTAGGCAAGAATAATGTATGTTAATCTATTGATTAACGTACGTTATTCGTGTTGCTCCCAGAACAACATAGGTTTAGCATACAATAACGTACGTTAATTAAATTAGCGTGGGCTAAACTCCTAGATAACATACGTTATTAAGCTTCAGAATACCTATCTTGCACAATCCGAATCACAACAACACTTAACCACATTTTTCACCTCAACTAACATCAAACCAAGTATTTTCCATACCATTTAACTCACATACTTAGGCTGACATTAACACACAAAGAGGAACACATCGAGCATCATGTAATTTACATAAGCAAATCATAATTCATCCCTATTTCCCAACCTCGCACAACATTTAACATCATCCCATATCTAACCTACACATTCAACCACACTCTCTAACTTACTCATGAACATTCATTCTTGTTATGCATAATAGTTTAACAATCATAACATAACACATCAATATGAAACCATGATTCATACATATAATTGCACTTCATATTTTCATACACAACTCATATCACACACCTATAGGTCATTTAAGTCACAACACATATATCCACATCTTAACCTACTACATTCTCATACAAGTAAATCAATCAACTTCCTTATCATGCATTCCATTATAATCATTAATATTTAAACACATAAACACCCCTCATTTACATGTTCAACTCATTCTACCTTCTTATAAGGTAACACGCATTCATTCACAAACATTTATCTGAATGTTCAATGCATATGTATTATGTTCATGGTATGCACTCTCCATTCCTTTCTCAATAGCATGCTTTTTCTCACAGAGGATCCTCTTCCCTTGGTTGTTCAACTGGGTTCTGATGCATTTAGAAATACTTAGTCTCACATGGCCCCCTCTCACCTCTCAAGTGTGCTTAGAAATACTCAGTCTAACACTTATGGCATTAATCATCCATCCATGACCAATGTGCTTAGAAATTCTTAGTCTCACACTGTCATTTCCTCTCACGTCGATCAACGGGGTGTGGATGTACTTAGAAATACTCAGTCTCACATGACCCCCCCACTCATCCATGACAATGCGCTTAGAATTACTCAGTCTCACATTGTCATGTTTCTCGAAGTTGAACAACAGAGTGTCTGTGTGCTTAAAAATACTCAGTCTTACATGACACTCTCATATCTCGGGTAATACGCTTAGAAATCTCACATTATCAGATGATTAATAGAGCGTAAATGCCTTTATAAATATTCAGTCTCACATGACGCTATACAAATCCCTAGCAATGCGCTTAGAAATACTTAGTCTCACATTGCTAGTGTTGTTCAACCAAGGGTTGGCCTACATATTTCTTTCTTGATTCTCAATCAACAATTGTGAGGCCTCCCAAACTCATGCTCTCATGTCACTCTCCCATTTAATTATTCCATGCACATGAAAACCATGAATGCATATGGATAACATACGCTTCTTCACAAGCCATATTCAACATTTCAAGGCATACAATGCATTCATCTCTCACACTCTTTCCACCACACTAAAACAAGGAAAAACACATTCAATTCATGCAACAACAACCAAACACATCAATCAAGCATATAAGTCAAGCAAACACAATCATTCCATGCATCCATAACCAACCACACCAAGCAAACACATTAAAACATCATAATTTTTCCGCACAAACATGGACATCCATTTACACATAAACATACACCATGCATCGCAAGTCATAACATACGACTTCTAACTAATGACTACATATTAATTTACACAATCAAACCAACATAGTTAGCCATGCAAGATACTAGATATGGATAAGTAAGTGACAGGTCATACACTTACCTACAAACCTAAGCAAGTCCGTCCGGCGGTCGCTCTGGCTCGTCTGCGGCTTTGGCTCCTACACATTTTTGTTCACAATCGTTCAAATGTTAATGTTTAGACAAACTCGTACCAATCAAAGGAAAACTCTAAATTTTCCCTCTCCTCCAAAGTCGCTCTCACACCTAATCCTAAATCCTAACCCCCTTTTGACTCTCCTTTACGATTCATCTTTCCCATTGGTAAATTAATTCTAAACCTAATAACTTATCCTCATTCTCTTAAATCCACCTCAGAGATTTGAAACCTTACCTTAATCAGGCATTTCCTTCAACCTTGCCAAGAACGAGATCCAGTGAGAGGGATGTATTTATGTGTGGAAAGACAGAACTTTATGAGGGATTTAGGAGAATTGATGTTTAGGGAAACCTAGAGGATTGGTTTTGGGTGTTGGGAGAGTATTTTAGGGTTTTAGAAGTGTTATGGTTTGATTTTGAGGTTGTTTTCCATAATAAATGATGTGTCAAAGGGTCCCGATAACGTAGGTTGAAGGAAATTAACGTAGGATAGTCAGCATACGTTATTCTGGGAATCAGCCCCAGAATAACGTACGTTATTGCATGTAGTAACGTACGTTACTCATGTCAAACTAAGAATAACATACGTTATTCTTAGATATAACGTGCGTTACTAAGCTGTAGAACCCTATTTTCCGTGTTTTCAACCTCCGATTCATTCTGTCCTGATTCCTTCTTAACTCCTAACTCTCCTAACATGATTTTGATTAGATTATACCTATTTTGGAACTTTGAATATGAGGACGTTACAAATATAACACAATATCAATCAATAATTGTTAAAAATTACAACAAATTAAAAAATATGCTTAAACATAACCAGTTACAAATTTAATTGTTATCTTGCCTTGACGAATATTGTTTTTGCACCTTCTCGTACACTTTAGAATGAGTTTTCTCTAAATTTTGTTACGACGAGTGTTGGATTTGAGAAAGTATATATAGCAAATATTTCCGCCCAATTTCAATGCTATTTCTTGATGAAATTCGTTGGTAAATTGAAACGCGTTTTTGTTGAAATTTCATCGCTATATTCCAACGAAATTTCCAACGAATTGCAACGCGTTTTTGTTGAAAAATTCTAACATGATTTTTCCAACGAATTTCGTCGCTATATTCCAACGAAATTGGTCGGTAAATTGCAACGCGTTTTTTCCTTTTCGGCATTTTTTTCTGCAAGCTGCATTATTTCCTATTCTGAAGAAATTCGTCGAAAATAAGTCTATCGGAAAATTGTGTTTTTCTTTTAGTGATCATATAATAGCTGAAAGTTGTAAATGATTTCATATCATTGGAAATTAATTTAGGAACATATTGTTTTATTAGTAATATATAAACTGTAATATGAAAGTAAAAAAATTAATTTCAAATTACTTAAATATTAGTATGAGTACATGACTATACCAACACCCAATAGTTAAAAAATGAAGTCTAACTAGGGCACCCACTTTTACCCCTATTTAGTTAGGTGTGCTTTCAAGTTCAAATTCCAACGGAGTCATTCTCGTAAGCCAAAAGTTATATTCATAACAAGAGAAAATTAAGCCAATGGGCATCTATAGAATAGTTAGATTGGGGATTTGTGCTTGCATATTGTATATATCCTTCCCATATGATGAAGATTTTATATATATATTTAGTGGCTTTGGGAAGCCTAATGGGGTGGTTCTGTTTAATGCTGGAAACATTGTGGGATCTGAGCAAGTGAATGCTGCAGCTTTCATGGGACCATTATTTTCTTAGCATAAATCGGTACTCAACTCGAGAGACCAACAGATCCCTTCCCTATCGAATACTCTGCTCATTTTGTCTCCATACAGTAGGGAATGTTGAATGTGTACATATATATACTGATCAACCAAGATCGAGTCTGATTTTTTTTGGCTAAATTTATTGTGATCGCACACAATAATTTTAGACTCGATAATACGATTAATGAGTATACAATTACACACGATATGAACGACACAAATTTAATTTTTATAATATTTTATTATAAATAATGATATTTAATAAATAAGTCACTGACACTGTTATAATCCGCTAAACTGAAATTTTTTCCCTAAATAATATATTCCTTTCATTTTAGATTAGGAAAGCTAAAATCACTTCTACCTAGGGCATTTAAATGACATCAAAACTGCTGTCACGTCATTTACACATGAAAATTTAGATTTAAAAATATTCTAATTTTTTTATAAGAAAAATTGAGAATTGAATTCAAATGAACAACATGAAGCTTGAATGCATTATAATGTGTTTATTTTTTTCTGTTCCAAACATTATTTCATCTAATAATTTTTATTAATTGTTGGTCATAGTATTTGAACCTAAAACTTGATAAGTTTTTGCTAGTTAATAGCTGTACATGCAGCATATTTCCCGTCAAGTAGTTATATCTTATCATTAAATATACTCTATATAATTATATAAACTTGAGAATCAATTTTGTTGGAACTGTTTAGATTTGTTGGAGAGATTTGAAGGTATTAGAAGTACAAATTTAGTTTGATACGCAGTGTAGTTGGTGTGGGGGCATTTCAGGACAATTCAATCTTCATAGAGTTGCAGTTGAAGACACGGATGGTTACACGAGTGTGTACTTGACTGTGTAGTTTGACATCATATTATACGATCCATTACATGGGCATGTAGTTATCTTTGCAGTGTAACAGCAGGTTTACACAGGAAGTTACACGGGTGTGTCTTTAACAAGGTAACATCAGTTTGGGTTCTGTTTGGATTACACGGAGGAGTTCAACCTGTGTCTTAAACGACACAACCGTGTAATTGACTCGTATAAGACAAAAACAAAGGTAATTTGTAGGTTTTTATTGTGGATTTGTGTAAACTTACATATAATGGCTTGTACGTATCTCTTGTAAGCCTTTTTTTAAGCAAACAAATATTCATTAGCTTAAATCAGATGCAAGTGCATCAACAATACAACTAAGGGGACTGAGGCCCCAAAGAAATCGATCGGGAAAAGAACATGCAGCCCTCGTAAGGTTATGCGCCGCAGTGTTAGCCGATCTTCTAGCAAACACAACTCGAACATTAACAAGAGTTGTCATAATTGAAATACAGTTAGAAACTAAACACCCAAAATACGACTCAACCTGTCGACCATGAGAAATACAGAGACCGCCACCGCACTATCAGACTCAATAATCACTTTGCTTCTCCCTTTACTTTTCACCCAACTTAAATATTCTCTAATGGCCATAGTTTCCAGCAGCAAAGGGTCCAAACATTCCTTAATCTTTCTGCACATCCCTCCCACAAACGTTCCAAATTCGTTTCTGTGGACCAAGCCGAATGTTCCCCATTCCCTAATAACCGCAGCGTCGACATTTATTTTACACCATCCCACCTCAGGCCTGCACCACAACGATCGGATATCAGCAGCACGAAAGCAAGACGCCGAATTCAGCTCAGTTTTCCTAGCATCAGACCACGCATGCAGCAAGCTGAGACCTCTATTCAATACGACATTCACTGGCAGAAATCTGTTATTCCAAACAACATCGTTTCTGTGGTTCCATAACGACCAGCAGATTGCAATCACCATAGGCCATCTGCTTCTATCCAACCACACAAACATCCTACCAAGCCAAGTAAATAGCTCATTAATTTGCTCCATCTCCTTCCACAAACCTGCAGCCCTCCACACTTTCCTGGCAAACTCACAATTAACCAACAAATGCATCGTAGACTCCACATCTCTTATAAGCCTTAAGTGACTAAATAATACAATAATTAGTTTCTCTTTTCATGGACGTAGCGTAGGTCACATTGACCAAATTGCATAAATTCTTGAGTTTTCTCTTGTTCTGCATTATCTGTCTATCGCGCATATTCCTGACTTCTGGTATCAAATTCATAATTGATGTTTATTCGAACGTTACAAGCCTTGTTTGTTGAAAAGATGATGTCTTTAGAGTTTGATGTTGAGAAGTTCAATGAGAAATGATTTCAGTCTGTGGTATTTGAAGATGAAGGCGGTCCTTGTTCAACAAAAGTCTAAGGGGGTAATAAAAGGTGAAGAGAAGTTACTAATAGAATTGACGGTGGTGCAAAAAGTCGATATAGAGAAAAGGGTGCATAGTACTATGCTATTGAGTTTGAGGATGAAGTTTTGAGGGAGCTAGTCCATGAGAATACTACAGTAGACATATAACAAAAGTTGGAGAGTATTCATCAGAGGAGATCTATGACTGACATGCTTTATCAGAAAAGGTGGTTACATAACTTGAAATGACCGAAGGCATGTTGCAGGTAAAATAACATCTTAATTAATTTAATAGAATTATGTTAGATTTGAAGGTTGTTAAAGACGTGTTCTATGATGAGGATCAAGCCGTACTTTTATTATATTCTTTTGCCGGGTCTTATGAGAGTTTTGTGAATACTATCATGCATGGTAGGGACACAATTTTTTATAAGTGATGTTAAGGATGCTTTGTTGTCTAAAGAATTGAAAAGATTAGGTTTTAATTATGAGGGAGTTAGTGCAAAATCAAGATTAACATTTCATATTAGCAGAAGAATGTATAACAAAAATAGATTGATGCATTATCATTGCAGAGAGGTTGTAGATGTAAAGAAGGATTGTCCTCAAAGGAGAAATGGATAAGGGTCAGGAGCAAACATAGTTTAGAGGGCTTATATGGCATTATGGGACAATTTTGATGAGGAGAGAGCAATGAAGTGCTAATTGTTACAACAACTACTGGTATAGGTGACTATTAACACTGGTGCAACTTATCACGTGACTTCTTCTTGGGAGTTGTTTAGTTTATTCACGTAGTGGAAACAAATATGAAAATGGAAGACAGTGAGGATTTGAGTGTTGATGACAATGGTTCTGTGAGGATTAGGATGTGGAATGGTGGAAACACTTGATGTTTGGTATGTCCTTGACTTTTCACAAGAATTTAATTTATATGGGTGTTTTATCAAAGCAAGGTTACAGCTTCTCGGAAAAAGCTAGAGATATTTGGATGTTTGGAGGTTTTTTGGTATAGATAATGAAGGGTAAATTGCAGAGTTATATTTACACCTTGATTAATGGTTCAGTATCAATGTTACCGAGCCTGTTGTGAGTTCTGCAAGGGAACAAATGGATTTTGTGACTGAAACTCTGGAACACGGAAAGATTAATCAAAAGGATCAATTACGAGTAGCAATGGAGGAGCCATGACATGAAATTTATGTTGCTGATTACACGAAAATTGTGTGAGATGGTGGGTTGTTAGGTGAGGGTAATATGGGGAGAGAACATGTTATTGGTGCTCTTAGCAAGTTCGGCTTGGACTTGGTTCCATGTAGCAGAATGTGAGGCCCTGTGGGGTTTGACAGAGTTATTAGAGATTCAATGTTTATTGAGAAATAAATCAAATCAATGGAGGAGAAGTATTGAGGGTGATTAGATTTTGGAGAGATTTAGAGTTACAAGGAGTATATGTTTGGTTTGATAATGTTGTAGATTGTTTGGAGCCATTTTATAATAATTCAGAGTGTTGACATAGTTACATTTGAAGACAAAGACGATTACACGACTCTGTGTGTGATCGTGTATTTTAACATGGTGTTATTACACGACCCGTTACATGGATTGTAGTTATCCATGTTGTGTAACCGGATGTTACACGGAGGGTTTTACAAGCGTGTCAATGTATAATGTCAGTTAGTGGTTCATTTGCATCAGTCCAAGCGGTGTCTTAAAAGACACCATTATGTAATTGGGCCGCATAAGACAAAATTAGGATAATTTTAGAGTTTTTTTATAGTGATTTAGTGTAACCTGAATGATAAAATAATTTGTTTCTCTCCTCATGTACGTAGATCGTATTGACCAATCTATATAAATTCTTGTGTTTTCTCTTGTTCTGTATTTATCTATCTATCGTGCATATTTTTAAAAAAATTCCCATCAAATAGTTATATTTTATCATTAAATATATTTTACATAACTATGCAAACATGTCTTAAAATACCTATTTATTATGTTGCTTTTTATGATATTATTCTCCATTTATATCATTGAGTATTAATCATTTTTTTATTATTAATTTATCATTCAAGCTGATGCCTTTCCGATATAAAAAGTTGAACCATTTATTTGTAACTTAAAGATATATACAGCAATGGCGATCATATCATAGATTTGAAGAAAACAGAAACAGGCTGTCAAAAAAAAAAGAAAACAGAAAGAGCAGGAGCAATATTTGAACAACCTAAACAGGGCATGGAACATATCCCAGTTACCCATATCACCAATAATAGAAGTAGTTGAGGAAACAAGGTTGATTCAATTGTAGTGGGGATTTGAGAGTGGATCGAGGAAGATGAAAGGGAAGGGATGGACCCCATCTCCCGACACAAGTGCGCGACAAGGGCAAGCCCAGGGATACGTGGCGTGGGCCGGTGGCGCACGTGAAGTGGAGTGTGTCCGGACCTACCATGATGGAGCCTCCCCACACACCACATGCACTACAAACACACTTGCATACCGACAATTCTTGTATTTCCAATGTCCTTTTCCATAGCCACCGCCACAAACTCATCACTGTCTGGTACTGGTAGGCTTTAACTCTGGGTGGTTAAATGACTCAAAACTTTTCAATTCAAGTTAATTAGTGAAATATAATTTGAGCTTACGTTTTTTTGTTGGACAAGATTTTTATAGTTTTTTTATTTAAAAATTATAATATTTGTGAGAAGATTTTTATAATTTTTTCCGTTCAAAAATTGTAATATTTATTTAAAAGAGATCGTGAAAATAAATTTATTGTTGAGAAATTGAATCACCTTAAAATTTTTGTGTGTTTTTCTTTTCTATTATTATTGTTGTGTGTATATTTGCAGAGTTTGAGTCCTAACTATCAATATATGAGAGAGATTCAATTATATTGTTCTTGCCTAATTATGCATTTGTTTCCTACACTTTCTCCTTGAAAGAAAAATCATTGCTTATCAGAATTTGTTGTTTAGATAAATCAATTTTGAGAAAATACAATTGTTTCTATTTCAAAACTTCTCTTGTAGGACCTTTTTAGCATATAATCAATTATTATAATACTTTATCATTCATGTTATATGTGTATCTGTTTTCTAGTTATTGTTTTATTTTAAATAATTTTAGTAGTTTTAAATTTTTTCATAAAGTAATTCAAGTTAAGATTTTCGTTAATTTTACTGACGTGATGTTCGTAATTTATTTTTTGCGATTCCTAATGTTTTTAAATAATGGACGTCACGTCAAAACAATTAAGAGAAATCTTACTCTAATTAATTTATAAAATATTCAGAGATTGCTATAATTATTTGAAAAAACATAAATAACTAAGAACATATATGCATATAAGACAATAAATACAAAATATTTTACCCTTAAATTATAAGCATCGACCTAAATCGAGACGTGCAATTTTATTACTTATCGTTTGACAATCATTAGTGAAAAGATAATACGCCATTAATTATCCATTCATGAAGAAAAAATTGAAGGAGCATTAACAAATTTTTTTAAAGAATATATTGACTTGTAACGCTTTTTTTGTGTCTTTTTTTATTAATTAATTTTTTGTTATCTGTCGAAAACAATTAATATCTAGCTGGAGGTTGGCTTAAACAATTGCAATGCATGAGGTTGATTTGAAAACGACCAAGATTTTCTTGTTTTTAAATGGTTGAATTACTCATCAATTGCATAAACGAATCTAGTAATATATTACAGTGGGTACACTGAGTCCGGAGAGTTAATGACTATTGTTTTTAACCGATAAATTTGACAATAGTCGGTAGGAGCACCATTCACATTCGAGCTAACGGAACCCATACTATAAATAATTTTTCTGGATCGGTGAGTGCACAAACCCAACTAGGCAGCTAGTTTCGTCCCTGATCAATTGTATAATAAGTGAACATGTAGAGCATTGTCTGAGCAATTAAAAGACTAGAAGTTCTGAAGTAAGTATGATTTGCCACTAAGTTCAATCAAAACTATTGGATTCATGAATTAAACAAAACTATTAGATTATGGTCCATAAATATGAAAACTAGTGGATGAATTAGAGATTATTTTTTAAGATAAAATTTTTCATTTGCTTTTGGCTATCATAAGTTGAGTAGTTGGACTATATACAAGTCCTACATTGTCAACTCCACACGGTTGAAATTATAAGTGAAGAACAAAATCCAATGTTCTTATAGACATTAAAAGCATAAAAGATACGAGTAAGATAGTTCAAGGGTGTCCAATGCAACTTTTAATGTGGAGGGACCAAATGGTATAACATTATTTAGTTTAGACTTCACCAGATGTGATAATTTAAAAATCTTTTGTTGGATTATGTTTGACCGAAAGGCACGTACAATAACTAAGACTTATTTCTAACTAAATAACCAAGATCAAATAATAAGCACTGTTATAAGGAAATGCTTAATTTAGTTAAACAACCGCAATTCTGCACTACAACTAAAAGCAAGATAGGTGTTAGGAAATAAAGCAACAGAAACACGAAATTAAATAAGAATAGAAACAATCAACATAACGTAGTTCGATCAATGTGATATATGTCTACAGGTAGAAAGAGTATTCATTATTGATTTGATGGTCAAAGAGTGCAAGAGTGATTTTAAAACATCTATTTATACGTGTACAATAAAATACCCTGTAAAAACCTAATTTTCAATCCCGTAGATCCATTCAAAGTCATGTAACTTAAGACACGGCTTGAGAGTCGATCGTGTAATTAAATGATGCAATCTATTGTCACTACACGGGTAGTTATACGGCCGTGTGTCGGCTCGTGCTACATTACATAATACACTGATATGTTTGTGGCTAAAAATTGGTCCAACTAAGAAGCCCAACCCAATTTCCAAAGCCATGAAGAAGTCCACAGAGACTGAGCCAAATTTATCCCAGTGTCTAGATAAAACGATCCAATTTAGTGAGATAAAGCCTATATCAGCGAGATTCAACAAAATGGCAACAGTCGTAACGAGATATAAACACTTTCGGATAAAGATAAGGACAATTAATGAATTTATCTATAACTATCTCCTAATTATCTTAGAGATAAATATGGTGACATTAATTCTAGTGGTTTTTGATGAAGATAGCATATCGTAGCCATTATCTAGGTGTTTATCTCAAGGATAACTATCAAAATATAAGAGAATTATCTCCGGCTATAGATATTTGTGTTTGGTGGCATGTTTTACTGAAAGTATTAGGTAAAGGTAGACAAAACTAAGCCTTTAGCAGAGTTAAAGGAAGTATAGTGAAAGATACTTGTGGAGCACTGAAATTTGTGAATTGTGTTGTTAAAAGGATCTACAATGGAAATGTGAATTATATTCTTAAAAGGATATACAATGGAAATGATATGCCCTATTACAAGTTCTTACACAGGTCGAAAAAGCAAGAAGTAAGAAATTGATTTTTCCATGTAAGAGTAGAAAGTACTTTCGTATGAAGAGGATTTTTGAAAAGATTGGTTCCATGAATCATCTAAGGTCCAACTTCCTGAAAGATATAAGACAATCTTAAAAGAAAGTCACAATCGATAGCGTAAGAATGCTAATCGAAATCCAATATCAATTTAAGTCGAGAGGGACAAGGAATTAAGAACTTAGAGTTCATTTATAAGTCCGCAAGTGATTTTATAAGTAGATGCATTGGTTAAAAATCTTGTGTGAAAAGAAATTTGTTTCTTGAGAGTTATTATGACATATGTCTATAGGCATATAACATTATACGTAAGACTATTATGTTTGGTTTAACACGTTAAGAACATAAGTAGCCTACTCAAATAAGTGTGTTGATGAAAAGTAGATTAAGGGAAGGTGTTATGTGCGTTGAAGATCGAAGCTTTTGTGTATGTAATTTATAAACATGTACTCATAAGTTAAGAATACATCACAACATTATTAAGTATAGTGTGTAATAAATCGATCATGAGATAAAAAAAATTTAGTGAAATCGATCTCTAATTTTCTAATGTGGAACTCTGTAACGATCAAGAGAATCTTAATATGTGGTTCAAATATGTTGCTTTAGTTATGATTAGGCAAAAAAAGACATTTTGGTTAGATGAAATAATAAATTTGAAATATCTTTTAGTTTAATGGCTAAAATATAATGTTGAGTGGAACAATATCTACTCACAAATAAATACCTAATTTCTATAAATAAGCCTCTCGTAATTAGATTTTGTATCACTTTACTAATAGAAATTCCAGAGTGAGAAATCTGAATTTTCTCTCTCTAAAATTAGAGTGAGTGAGACATAATTTTAATGTGGTTTCTGAAAGAAATTCAACCCAGTTCTCGGTGTTTAGTACGGGTGTGGATCTGGGTAGCTCTCAACGTGGTTGGTAGTTTTTGAGAAACTCTTTGCTGTGATTTAACAGATTACGAGATTAGAAATCCAAATCGTTCTAATAATGATAATGATAATAATAATAATAATAATAATAATAATAATAATAAATATTTTCATAATAACAATTATATTAAAATAATAATAATTTCTAAAAAAATAGTTGGAAAATTTTTAATGCTAAAAATTACATTAATTTTCTCACGAAAATTATCGGAAATTTTCTATTTTTTGAAAAAATAATTTTTTTTGATGAAATGAAAGTTAATCTAAAATATTTAGCAAATTTCGTTGGAAATAAATTTTCCGACAAAATCCTCTTGAGAATCAACATTTTCCGACAAAATTAATAGGAATACGGTCATAGAATTAATCATTTTCTTGTAGTGAATAAAAAATATCGTGTTCAAGTAGCAAAACAATTATGTCTCACTCACTCTAATTTAAAATAAAAATAAACACCTAGACATAATTTGAAATATCTTTTATTTATGCATAATCTTTTCATTAAAAATATCGTGTTCAAGTAGCAAAACAATCATTTTCTCATAGAATTTTCTCTCTCGTAATTAGATTATGCATAATCTTTTCAAAAATTGAGATAACATAAATTTAAAATAAAAAATAGAATCACAACAGAATAAAAACAGCACACGTTAAAAAACTCATTCCATTGAATAGTTGCTGCAATACCAAAAAATGAGTACATAAATAAACAAAATAAATTCCACGTCATGAAAATGAAAAGAGGGGAAAAATTTAACTCAAATTGGCAAATTGAAACCAGTGGTTTCGGAACTGAAACCGTACTGGTTGAACCAGTCATGTTCAGTTCTGATTGTATGAACCATAGAATGAATCGGCGGTTCGGTTGATTTTTAATGAAAATCGAACTTGAACCGTTTAACTGAAAATAGAACCAGCAGAACCGGAACCACTAGTTTAGAACCAAAACCGAACCGCTCCAAATTGGCTAGTTCCGATTCCGGTTCCATAGAACTGTGAACCTCCGGTTACGAGTCGATTTGCATGTCTAACTTAACTACACATTTATACTGTCACATCAAACAGAAGACACTCGATAATTTCCATTACAAATAATCCTCTAAAGCAATTTCTTCAGGAATATCGTATCCGAAAACCATGGAGTAATCATCCAATTTATCCGATGAAAACTTTGGCATCCTCCAGCTTCTTGCAACTTCAGAGTCAAGCCCATTTGTTAGAAGCTCTAATACCTGTCGATAATTATAGGAAACACCATAATAAATCTCCATTAGTAAGTTCAGTTTTTCAAGAAAATTATGTATTGTTACATACAAGAACATACTTCAGTCATTGACGGGCGCCAAATTGAGATTTCCCTGACACAATATGAAGCTGTTAACACTACTCTGTACATTTGATCTGCATCAAAGTTTCGTTTCAGTTTTTTATCGGCAAGTTCTGAGATCTTTCCTGATTCCATCAGTGGTTTTGCCTATACAGATAATCAATACAAACGTTAGATTCATTTTTTCGGAATTTTGAGGTTTATTGTGGAACAAATTTGAGAGGGTGGTGATCATAAGAAAGAGCAAATCATACCCATAAGAGAAGATTTTGCTTTGATGAATCTACAGGTCTCCGACCCGAAACAATCTCCAGAAGAAGAATTCCGAAAGCAAAAACATCAATTTTCTCATCCACAATTCCATGCATAAAGTACTCTGGTGCTAAGTAACCAAATGTACCCTCAATTGATATGACAGCATGGTGAGTCCATTTGCTCGGAAGCCATTTCGCCAAGCCGAAATCAGTTATCTGCATTCAGATTAGGCACTTATGACAGCTAAATCATTCCACAAATTTAACACTTGCATTGTTTCTGTAGAATTACCTGAGGTTCATAATCAGGTCCAAGAAGAACATTTGAGGCTTTTATGTCACGGTGAATTATTCGTCTCTTGCAGCATTTATGCAAATAATGCAGACCTCTAGCTATTCCAATAGCGATTTTGTATCGTATAGGCCACTGAAGTGGCTCACTAGTTTTACCTGGAAATCATATATAAGCCATTCTTGACGATCTTAATAAGGTTACATGAATTTGGTATCAGATTTCACTTTAAAAAGTAGTTTAGTTAAATTGATTAGGCCTTACCGTGCAATGCAGTCGATAAATTTCCATTTTGGGAGAAGTTGAATATCAAGTAGAGTCCATTTTCAATGCAGAAACCAACTAAATTTACTGTATTGGGATGCTGGACATGTCCAATTATTCCCAATTCGATCAGGAACTCTTTATCTTTTGTAGCATTCTTGTTGTCCTTCGCTAACCTTTTCACTGCTATTGCTGTTCCATCAGATAGATCACCTCTGTACACTTCTGAATACCCGCCTCGTCCGACTATGCTGTCTGATGGACTCAGGATTTGAGAATCAGATATTCAATTATTGCAGATAGAATTACGCAGAACCTGGACAGAATTTTACCTGGGTGGAAATCATTTGTGGCACTGGAAATTTCCTGATACGTAAAGCACTTCAACAAAGGCTGCTGTTTCTCTCTATCAGATGAACTTACATTTCTTTTTCTCAATGGTGAAGTCAAGAATGAGGAAATAATCTTACATGAAGAAAGCTTCATTCTTGTTTTTGATTGGTCTTTGTGGTTACTTGGAGCCAATGAAGTTGATTCTGTTATACATGAGCCTGTGAAACTAAACATGTCATCTTCAGTAGTTTGAGACTCTACTTCAAGTTGATCAAGTACAGTTCTTGGTGAGGATTTTGGGTCCTAGTTTAAGTCGCAGTGTGGTTTTCAACAGAGGAAGAAGAAGACTCGTCACTGTGATTAGTAACATGATTGTTGTTGCTCAACCACCTTGAACTTAGCTCAGTTTCTGGTGTGATAAATATAGAAAGATTAGTTGATGTTATACACAATTTAGTTTAATCATATCCTGATAACATTTTTCTTTAAAACTAAGCTAACTTTTAGAGGTTGATGAATCTGAAATGAGTGCTGTCTTGGTTGTTCACGTTTCCCAATTGATGTCACAGTACACCCTCTAGGGGCTCGTTCAAAACTGTAACTTATAGTTTCGTACCATATTCTTTCTACCAATAAAAAAGAGAAGTGATTTACAAATGTTAACTGGAATAAACTTATTCAAAAAGAGAAATCACGATTTAACTCAGTTTCTGTCTCGATTCAGGTTGATTTTTAGTAGAAATTTTTTTTATGAACTCTATAGTTGAACTATATTTAGATAAATCGTTCGGTTTGGTTAATCATTGAATTGGTTCGGTTTAATCGATTTAGTTACAAATTCAATAAAATAATTTATTTAAATTTTATATTTATTAAATCTAATATACCATTGTTTCAAAATGACATACATATACATTGTATCTAAGTTAACTTTTGGCTCGATGTAATATATGTATATAATACTGGTTCAGTTTGAAACGGTTTGGTTCTTTAATTGACCAAACCGCAACCGAACCGATCAAACCAATTTTTAAAATATTATATCTATATAAATCTATATAACATCAGTTTTATTGTCGGTTCGGTCAGTTTGTTGTTCACCCCTAACTCTACCTAAAAAAATATTACCTAAAGTGACACATTTTCAGCACTCACGTGCCAGCAGTGATCGGCTTTATCGGATTACAAAGTCATTTTTTATATCAAATCGATCATGTTAAATTGAAAAATGACAAATCAAACCAAATTAAATCAATTATTTTTTGCAGATCAAATAAAACCAGGTCACTCCTTGCAGTTTGAATTAGTAGAGATTACGAGTCGAAAACAACTACAAATTTTAATTCAATCTTCTTAACTTGCCTAACCCGTCTTTTTTTTTAAAAAAAATTTTAATAATACTATTTTTTTACTTATGAAATTTGTACTTTCTAATATTCTAAAATTATAATACTATTTTTTTTACCTATCTGAACGGCTTTTAAGCCCGCGAAGAAGGAGATAATCGGCACAAATCAGTTTTGCTTCTTGAACCAGTCCTCGTGCAAAACTTGAGTTAAACCCAATGCTAGCATCTAAATTAATTTGACAAAAAAAATTAATTTTTGAAAATGTCACTTGCATTTTCAGGTTTAGACCTACAATATGAAAATATACCTGTTTAGTCTGACAAGCCCCGGTAAATTCTCCAAACACAGATATAATTTGAGCCTTTACTCCTCGAATTTGAGATTGTTTCTTCTTTGACGATGCATGCTTCTTTGAATCCTCATTGATTGTGGTCGACAATCCACATTACACAACCAAGTTAGAATGTAGTTTATACGGTTTCGGTACATCCATGTATATGTAACTACGTAACACAGTAAGAAGAAAAAAATATTTTTCGACGACCGGATTCCGATGAATATAAGTAGGTAAGAATATATACTAACCAAGAACGTGAATGAAAACAATGGTGTCATTTGAACGAGCAAGAACTCAAATTGACCAAAGGAAGAAGATCTTTGCTATGTAGTGGGTTTAAAGAGATGCCAACAAGAATGATGTAAGAGGGTGGAGGGATCATTGTTTGCGAGACAAAATGTAACGCCCTAAAAAATGATAGAATTAATCTATATGGAAAATAAATTAAAACAGAATTAAATCGGAATGAAAATAGAAAAAATGTTGAAAACAACAGATGAACACGGACTGGAGCACGACCGTGTCAGTGGTCGTGCTCATCATTACTGAAAAAATTCAGAACGATCTCGTGCACGATCAAACTGGAACTCTTGCCAAAAAAGCACGACACGACTTGGAGCACGACCAGTGCCTCAGGTCTTGTTGGCTAAAAATGTTTAAATAGAACGGTTAACACTGTTTTATTGATTCAGAAAGCAACCAGCTGAATTCTCGAGAGAAAACCTGTAAGAAAACGCTAGAAAACTTGTTGGAGTGATTGAGAGCAAGGAGGAACTGATTCTTTGCAAAATTGAAATGATAAACCCACTAAGGTAATGATTCTAGACTTATTTTTGAATAAGCTTATAAGTTCTAGGTTATGAGAAGTTTTGGAAAATGATGGAAGGAAACTGATTTAGCTGTTGAATGATGATAGTTAATTGAATTTGAGTTAGCTGAACTCATGTGGCTAAATTAAAACACTTAAATCATGATAACATTGGAACTAGGAGAATTGGTGATTTGGAAAGTAAGGGAAGAATTCAAGAGCTTTATGGTCTAGAGGCAGTAATTGAAGTTTATAAATATGAAACTAGTTATTGATAGCCTTGTATAATTATTTTTGTATAGGAGGAGCCTTATGACATTTGGATTGGAGTTGAGCCGCGAACCCGACTTCCACTACAAGCTTGAAAGGTAAAATATTAATTTTAATTTTAATTATAAAATTATTAAGTTTAATTTTTTTTATTTAATAAATTAATTAAAATTGTAAGGCAATTTTCATTGGGACCCCGAGACCCTGGGATTAATGGAGGCTCAAGTCAAGAAGAAGTGGGAAAAGCAGGCTGCGTGTAGATACATCAGTATGGTTCAGAGAGCTAGGACATCAAAGAGACAGCCAACTTGGATCGATTCGCCTGCTTAGGACTTGTAGATGGCGGCTTGGTTGACGCCAGAGCATCAAGCCAAGTCGGCCAAACAAAAGCGAATCATAGATCGCGACCGTCTTTGCACACTGGGGGGTCGATTATACATGCGGAGCATCGTCAAAGACTGGTTCGTAAATGTAACTTTGCATTTTTTTATCTAGTTTACTAGTTTTAATTAATTCAAATTAATTATTATATTATATATAACAATTTTTTTAATTGATGTACTTTCAGGAGTAGAGGTGTTAAAATGGATCCTGAACCGGCGGGCTGGCCCGGAACCAGCCCGGCCGGACCCACCGGTTCAGTGAACTGGCCCGGCTAGGCTTGAAACAGGGCCGACCCTGGGGCCGGGCGGGCTGGTTACAGTTCAGCCAAAGGCTGAACCGTGAGCCGGCAGGTCCAGTCATTGGACCCGCTAGGTCGACCGTTGGACTCGGCGGGTCGACCGTTGGACCCGCCGGTTCAGTAAACTGGCCTGGCCCGGCCCAAAATAGGGCTGACCCTGGGGCCGGGCGGGCCGGTTATGGTTTAGCCAAAGGCTGAACCGTGACCCGGCGGGTTAACCGCCGGGTTAACCGCCTGTTAACCCGCTGGGTCTGTGAACCCCAATTTCGCTTAGACCCATTTTCAATAAATACAATTTTTCGCAACCAATTATTTTATTTTATTTTTTTTTTAACGAGACAACAATTTAAATCATCATTCTTAATTCAAAAGAGATGGAAATAACATGTAATATATATATATATATAAAACCACTGTGGCATACATGCATTCTTTTTAAACCGATCAAATACAAAACATGAGTATTAGAGTACAGAAAACAAAGTTCACGGTTTAAAACAATATAGATGCCAATAAAGCCTATACTATCATGTATAAGGCTGTACAAAACTCAAAATGTATACGTCCAAAATGTATCAGGATGCCGACCTAGCCCGCCTAGTATCACACGTCTAGCTCCGCTCCAAAAGTGGTCTCAGCTGCTACTGACGATCTGCACAGAATCCAGCAAGGACAGGTGAGTATATTTTTTTCAATACTCAGTAAGTTTTCCCTTAGCGTCTCTACATGCCGGGGTGCAGGGGAGACTTCGGCCATTCCGGCCTTATTCCCCCTCAAACAATAGTGGCGCCCTAAAGTCATTCCACAACAATCATACATAACAATCACACCAGCGTTATTTAACTCAGTTCAGGTGTTTTTATTCGTCAAGTAACCATTCTACATCACTAAGATTCATTAGGTATGAGTTAGGATGTTATTTCGGTCCATTTAGGACATACTGTCCCAGAATAACATTCATTACTCAGGTGGTAACGTTCATTATTCAAGGCAGTATGAATAACGTGGATCTGCCTAGAATAACGTGCGTTATGGTGAGTAACATGCGTTACCGAGAACCATAACATGCGTTACGGGTCGGTAACGTGTGTTACCTCAGCCCCTAATGAACGTTACTCTGTACAACAGAATCTGCACAACTTAACTTAAGTTCACTCCATGCATAATTATGGTCCAATTGTTTTAGCCATACCAATGAACT
>CANYCX010528483.1:0-12706 GCA_948193385.1 Breynia disticha f. nivosa
TCAACACCTATGTCATACTTCATTTCCTCCCACTTCCTTAACAAATTTCCTAAGCCATTTTTCTTGATTTCAAATTATTTTCTCCTCATCAATTACCCAATCAATTTGATTATGCCATTAACCTTAAATAAGACCAAGGAACAGAACCTTAACATCAAAACTTTAAACCAAACTTAAGTTCACATAATTCAATTTTCTTCACTTTTCATCTCCTTCTATAAAACACCATTTTCAACCATTAAAACCATAATTAACCCTAAATTTCAATACTCAAGGTTACTACACATCCAACCCTATCCATCAAACCCAAAATCACTCAATTCCGACTTATAATCAATGAGAAAACTTCATTTCAAACCTAACCATATGCAAGAACGAATTTACAAGTTCCAATTCGTAAAACTTACCAAATTTAAGCTTTCACTTCGATCCTACGACTTCCAATTATCACGGATCGATGAAACCTAGCTCGGTTTAAGGTTTTGGAAATTTTGTTTAGGTTTTGGAAGGTTTCAACGCGTTTGAAAGGAATGAGCAAGAATTCACACTTTAATACATATATACATCCCTTCTTGAATTGACCGTTTTGCCCCCGACATAAAACGTTACTTCCTTTTAACATTTTCTCTCTCCCGGTCCATTTGACCTAACCCGATTTTAATTCTTAACACCTTCTACAAATTTTCATCATTTTATAATTAATTATGATTTGCGAAAATTTTATTCGCATAATTACCGAAATAATTTATAATTTCATAAAATTCTTAAAAATGGAGGGCGTTACAAGCAACCACCTAGCATCCAGATCATGTGTACAAGTTCAACAACTCACTCTTCAATTTGAAACAAGATTTAAGATCATTGTGTGAGAGGTTAACTAATTTTAGCTTAACATAGATATATTAGAGGTAAAGTTGATAACACAATGTATTAGAAAATTTGACAAAGATTTGTTAATTTTTTAAATATAGGTTAATGATGTAGGTTTTGCTTCTACTAATTATTCTTTGTGCAAACAACTTAGTGATTTGATGTGTGACACCAATTTTTAGAAGTTTATTTTTGAATAAAACTGATTTTTGCACCTATTTCTTTTTAAAACATAAGTGGTAAGAGAGATAAAATGGAAACGCAAGTTGTCTCAAATGTGAAATACCAAACACGTATCAAATATAATTTAGAAATGCGGAAGCCGTGGAAATCATTTAAATGATAAGTTTACAAACCCATCTATGCTGATTTATGGATAAATACACAAGCATTCATAAATTTAAAACAACTGGGAGCTCGATCTTCAGTATCGCACCGCTGACCTCACCGATCACGTCGTCCTGTATCTGGTACCTGCCACTCTTAACAGAATCCAGCAAAACACATATGAGTATTTTTAAATACTCAGTAAGGCTATCCTTCAGTGTCGTTACATGTTGGGGTGCAGGGGAGTCTTCGGCCGTCCCAGCCTATCCTCCCTAATGGCGCCCTAAAGCCATCTCACACAACAAGTTCTTTATGATCTTATTCTTCCATTTCATGTGTTTAATCACTAAGAAATCCATCCTAAACCATTAGGATACTTTGGATAATCATTAGAACATTATTTAGGCCAAAATAGGATTTCTGGACTAAATTAACGTATGTTTATCAAACATTAACATACGCTATTCATCAACAGACAAAACCACAAACCCAGGTGAAGAATAACGTATGCCAAGCCTAGATTAACGTATGTTTAACTTGAAAACAATGTATGCTAGCCAAATATTAGCGTATGTTTATCTCAATTAACGTATGTTTATGTACCCTAAACTTACGTTATTTTAGACTCCGCAGCATTCTCTCCATTTTCCGAATTGTATATCATGCATACACATTTTCCACCACACTTAACATATCAATCAACATCTAAAACACTCATATAACTCACTTATACTCAAATCTCCATGATTATCCATTAAACATATGATTAACAACCTCAATCAAAATCGAACAAGCAAGTATAAACATCAATTTACACCTCTGTGATTCTTTTCCTGATTCAATATCTTCATAAGCTTTCCCAATACTAATGGACATAATTTTTAAATCATTTTCCAAACCTCAAGACAAGGTAATCATATACAACATGTCATTTATCATTCCTTTCAATTATCATTTTCAATCATTCACAAGCCATCTTTAAACCAAACACAAATATTCCCCTATTGCAAATCAATAACAACACACTCTCGTCCAAACACATTACATTCACCTACAACTCACATAGCTCATATCAAAGACCAATCTCTCAATGTACCACAGCAACCAAACCATAAGGTTTCAACATTAAATCACTATACGCATATCGTCGTATCATTAACCATTACACCAACACCGATTCAAGTAGAGCATACAACTCACACAATTTACATATAACCATATGATGGCATTTTCATCCATATAATTCATTTGTAACTCATACAAGAGTTGAGATGATTCAATCACAATTTATGCTCCTCTCATAAGCAAACACATACTCATTCATTTCCATGCAGTAATAACAACTATGCATAATGAATGCTCGTGCAATGCTAATGTTTGTCCACACATATGTATACCCAGGGTCTAAATTCATCGGGTCTAGCCCGACATCAAGTCATCGAGCTCTCGCTCGGCATCAATCATTGGGACTAGCCTAGAATTAAGTCACATCTGGGCTAATCCCCTATTTTCTCAAACATTTGGAGTAATCCCCCATATCATTAATGAGGACTCACCCAACATCGAGCTCTCGCTCAGTATAAACATAACACTAAGAGGCTCGTGCTTGTGTTCTCAACATTTTGGGCTAATCACCCATTTTTCTCAATGTGAGCCATATGCTCCCTTTTCTCAATGCATGAACAAACATGTGCTCATGCCAACACAATATAATATGTATGAATGCAAGTCCATGCATTTCATCTCAAACTTTCACCATTTCATCTCAAACTTTCACAATTTCGTCTCAAACTTTCACCATTTCATAGCTCATGAATGTTCCATAATCACACATATCACAATACAAGTCACCATGCTTCATAAAGCCAAACTCGGCATAACAATATATACGTATGTAACTCAATAAGAGTTCAACATAAATCAATAAGGAACATCCACTTAATGCATATGATAATTGAACATGATTCATCCACTCATTTTAAATCACATCTCACACATAACATGCGCATTCTCATATTCACATACAAGCCCACATATTTTACCATAATCATCAAACAACACTTATACCATCCTTTTCCATATTCAACTTACTTTATTATAAGCCTTACGCTCATTTTCATACCACACATTAAGCTTTCATAGCTCAAGCCAACATAGAAGTCACATATAAACATTCATAGCATACACGTTTTAACATAAGCTTTATGCTTATAATCACCACTTGGACATTCATTATTATTCCATTTAAGTTCCATACACATAACCGTGTGCACCTTTCCATACACATAATAAATTAGCATTCTAAGAATACTTTATCATTATCATTTAACACTCTCAGTCATTAATGAAGACGTTCATACATTCCAATCGCAATCATTGCCAATATCCTAACAAATCACATGAGGCATATTCAATTTAAAGCTTTCATTTAATCCAACTTCAGTATCATTCCATCAATAGACACATTTATCTGTCAAACATAATCATTCAAAGCAATTCATTCCATAGTAAGCGTCATAAAGCACTTACCTCACGTTCCTGCGACTCGATTCGACCCCAAATTTCCGATTCGGGTTCCGTTTGTTGTTTCCTACACACATTATAACTCATTTACTATGATAATCAACATTCTATACTTATTTTTCCATTTATCTAACAATTTCTCGAAAATCCCAAAATTTCTCCATAAACCCTAATTCCTTAAATCTCATAAAATGATATATTTTTGGTTAAATGGTTTATGGAATCTTAACCTACACTGAAAACCCATCAAAACCCTACCAAATGAACATTTTTTCAACCACATTTCAGTCTCAAATAAGGAATTCTTACCTTTGATAAATTCCCTAAGTATGAGGAAATGTGGATGAAATTATCGATTTGTTGTTTCCTTGTTGTAATCCTTGAGTTGGTAGGTTGTTTTAGTGTTTAGGAAGGCCTTGGAATGTTGTTTTGATGTTGAGAGAGTGTTTGGGGACATTTTGTCCTGAAATGAGTTGTGTTTGACTTCCTTAAAGACATGTTTAGACCCCCGATAACGTATGTTTATTTTGAAATTAATGTATGCCAACAAAATGCAGGTTTTGGAATTTCAGTATGGATAATGTATGCTAACTCATGGAGTAGCATACATTAATCCTAATTAACGTAGGTTAACAGATCCTTTGGCATACGTTATTTGCATTCCAACAGCAACACTTAGCATTTTCCGACCTCCTTTGATTCCTAACATGCATATACTTATACATACATGCTTCCCACTTATAATAAAATTATACCAACTTAATTAACATCAATTAACATCAAATTAACACATATATTAAGATCAAATCCAACCATAATACACATCAACTTGCATCTCTTCTATTCTTTTCATTTCCTGATCCCATAACCTAACTTCCACAACACTTATGCCATTGTATCCATGTCACATTCCAACATTATTACTCATGAATTTAACATTAGTTAAAATTGAATTATACCTCATTCAACACCCAAACATACCTCGTCTCATCCTTTGTAATTTCATTCGCGGATAAAAAGATTCGTTACTTTAGTTTCAACCGCCTTCATACAACTTCCTCTTCACATGCAAGGAATCAACAACACCCACACACACATTTTATTTCTAATCAAAATCATTATTTTCAATTTAAAATAGACAAATTTCTGGGGCGTTACATGATGCAAGGTGAGTTTACGATAAGCATAATAGGGAAGTTCAAGTTCTTTCTAGAACTTCAAATTAAGAAACTTGCAAATGGGACTTCATACCCAAAATAACTACACGAAGGAGCTTCTAGAGAAATTCAATATACAAGGTTGCAAAAGTGTAAAGACACCCAAGGCATCAAACTTAAACCTAGAGACTTAGCATTTTTGATTTGAATCCTTACTTTACTTAAATATTTCTAGGCTGGATATTATGTTCACTACTTGGTTATGTGCTAGATTTTAATCATGTGCTAAATCATTACATCTTATTGCTTGCAAAAGAATATTTAGGTACATGATTGACACTATTCATCATGGCTTGTGGTATCCTTGTTATGATAATTTTTACTTGTGGCATATAGTGATGTTGAGCATAATGGTTGTAGGATTGATAGAAAAAACACTAGTGTCATATATCATTTTCTAAGTGCATCATTGATTTCATAGATAAGTAAGAAACAAGTGAGTGTAGCCATTTCCACGGTAGAATCCAAAAATGTAGCTACGAGAAGTACATGTGCCCAATTTCTTTGGTAAAACATCATTTGCATGATTATGATATAGATGTGTCTAATGTCCTTATCTATTATGATAATACTAGTATAATAACTCTAAGAAAAAAAATCATATATTGCATCGTAGAACAAAACATATTGAGATTAGATATTATTTTCTTCACGACCATCACTTAGAAGGTGACATTTGTCTAAAATATGTGCCTAGTTTAGACCAATTTGCAGGCATTCTCACAAAACCTCTTAAAGAAGACTTGTTTAATGATATTAAGATAAGAATTGGCATTTTTTATTTGAATTCGTTGTAATTTGTATACTTGGTATGATTTTGTTAATGCATTGTATTTTACATACATACACATCTACAGTAACTTGGTCAATTGTTACACATATTACTTGAGCTATTAAGTCAATTCTTACCTTAAAATGTCCAAAAAAAATAAGTCTAGATAAACTTTTGGTTGTGTGAGAAAGACTTTGGTTGAGTAGAAAAGAAGACAGTTCTAAAAACTTAGACTCTAATGAGTTTTGGTGGAGTAAAGGGTAAAACTAGTAGTAAGATAGTATTGGTCGAGTAGATAAGGAGTCAGTGTTGGAGAAGAAAAATTTAGGAAATTTGGCTGAGTAAGACCATATGTTGATTGAGGAATATGATTTAGTCGAGTAATTTGTCAATTGGTTAATTAGACATGCAAAGTAGTGGTACATGGTGATTCAAGGACAGTTTTAGTCGAGTAAGACCTTATATTGATTGAGTAACAGGCTTTAGAAGAGTAAAATGTTGGCTGGTCGAGTAAATAGGAAAGCAGTGGTTCTAACATGAGTTGAGGACATTTTTAGTCGAGTACAAGTCATATTGGTCGAGTAACATTTGAATTAGTCGATTAAGTAGGGATACAGTACCATAAAATGATCAAAAGCCCTATTGTGTTCTTTATTCTCAAACACCCAAACCCTCATTCTAGTCAACCACACCTCTATAATCTAATCATAAAACCATCATTCCACCAAAAATCAACCTTAAAATCATAAAAACCACCTTGTAAACACTTCAAATCCATAAATTTTTCCTTAAAATCCTCTCAAACCACTAAAATCCCAACAAATCACCAAAAATCCTAAATTTCCAAAACCTTAACTTTTCTCAAAATCTCTTCAAATGGCACGAACAAAGATGCCATAAGTTTTAAGGGAGGATGATTCCTCACCTTCAGCACCATGTCAACAACAAAATAAGTGAAAATCCATCCCAATAGCTATCATGGATTATCTTTAAGAGAGGGAGCTACTTCGGAGCATGTTGTCGTTAACCCACGTTTCACAAATGAGAAAGCCCAAGAGCTCTATAATAAGGTATTTTTATTGTAAACGCTTACGCCTTCCATGACATTTAATTAGAAAAATCTCTTAGGTTTTGATTATACGAACTTGTTTGAGAACTTTAGGGAGAAGAGAATTTTTGATATTGTTGGGTTTACTAATGGTATTTATGAGGATTTAATTCGTGAATTCTATGCTAATTTGACTATTACATGTGATGAGGATGGTGATTTTGTTGTTAGAATACTAGTGAAATAACAAGCTATTGAGGTCAATGAAGTAAGATAGTGTAATTGGTTTAGGATGAGTTCAAACGGGGTTAGGACTGGTTATAAGGTATCTGACGACCAGTCAAGCAATGAAGAGGATGAATATTTTAACATAGAAGTAGGTCTAGAGATGTTGAAAAGGATGGCAATAATAAGAGTAGAGGAAGGAATTCATGTGGAGAAAATGGACTTGGCAGTGCATTATCACCTTCTACACTGTGCGGTCAATCGAAACCTCTACCTAAAGAAGGAAACTAACAACTGCATGTGCAAATTGGATATTGATATCTTGTGGAAACTCGAGCATGGTTGAGCAATCAATTCTATATAGTTGATGGTATGTATTATGGTGATGAGGTATAGACAACTTCTAAGATAGGTTAAGACCAAGAAAATGAAGAAAATTTTAGGTTTTGTATGAAAATCAAGAAGGATGCAACGATAGAAAACTTTACAAAATCGTGCAAAAACACTTGCACAAAATGCAATTCAAAGATCAAAACATGTTTATGCAAAAAGTAGTTAACTAGTTTAGAGTTTCACACCATAAAAAAGGAATGGTTTGAAATATATGTTATGCATAACTACTATATAGGACCAACCTATAAAACCTTTAACCAATCAAAATTGTGTCACAGAAGAGCTACTTGTATGTGACCTCCTTCTATGCTTAGACACAGACCACTTGCCCTTATCGAAGAGGGCGAGCGCTAGCTCGATTGCTATTCTCGGCTACAACAAAATATGTTAGCAAAGAAAAATAAATTTTATCACCTTAGACACTATAGTTCACTTCCAAGAGAAGCCCAAAATAAGGAGAATATGTCTCTTTATATAGAGTATGGTTTAAGAGTCCTAAAGAGGAAAGGAGTGATAAAACCCTAGGTTTATCCTTATCCTCCTAATTCCTTATCTTAGTCAAATTAAAATTAGATTAGGATTTATGTTAGAATTCAAATTTAACTCACCCTAGGATTAGTAGATGATAAGATAATATTTATCTCATTTATGTAAATCACACTTTTAGGACAATCCTTGTCCTAAATGTGATCTTACATAAAAGTTGTCATAATCTTATCCATAGTTCCTTATTTTTATCCTTTAATTCCTTTTTGATTTAAATTCAAATTTTGAATTATTAATCTTTTGTAATTTATCCAAGGATTATAGAAAAATTATGACTCTTTAATCCTCCCACATTAGATAGACAAAACATGTCTAAATGTGTCCTTGTCCTTGTTCAACTAGGACTCTTCCATCTACTAGTTTCCTAATTAACATATAATTAGAAGTAATCATTAGATGGAAGCCTCATATATTTGTCTTTAAAATGGCACGAATATACAGCCGAAATGGAAATACTAATTTTATCCTTTTTAGACCTAGTCTTCATGTGCAATCCTATAGGCCAATTTAATGTTTGAAATAGGAATAAATAATTCCTAAATGTCATAAAAAAACACTAGAAAATTTTATGAAAATCCAATTTAAATGAAGATGTTGTGACATCCATTTGACCTAGTACAATCTTACACAACCTCTTACCCTTAATGTCGAAATTACATAAGGAATGGTCCAGTCATATTTATTTGTTAATTCCTTTTCTTAATATTCCAGTGACAATGAAATATTTCATATAAATAATTAAACTCATTTTTTCATCTAGGTGTGGACACACTCTTTCCTATTCACTAATCAGGTGATCGGAGTAATTTTTCTCTCCTCAAGAGAGGGTAATCCATTATATGTATCCATGATTTTTGACTGACATTCCATGTTCTTATGTTCTGTACGACCAAACCCACTAATTTTTAAAGGGTATGCTAGTCTTAATTCTTATAATATTCCAAATTAGTGACCAACTAGGGATATTTAGGAAGAAATCTTTTACTTCAACGTCCTATAGGCATATGCCAACTTAAGCATCGAGATACTCAATCATGGAATTATATTCTTTCTTTGTACAGACAAATTATAGAAAGATAAAATTACATTTCTTAACTATGAATGTACACCATAGGTAATGCTTGGATCTAGGGCTTACATCAACATAAAAGAGGGCTGCCTTTCGATGCCATATAACCATAAAACTAAAGGAACATCGGGTAAATTTAGGGAATGAGCCTTATATCATTTTTCCACATAATTGGAGAGTTATAACTATGAATCTCAAGACCATGAAATTTATCAACATGCTTGAGAGAGGATGGATTTATGATCCACATACTTGATTGTATCCCTAGAGTTAGTTACATTTAGATAGAATATCAAAAAAAATCATGATCCCTAAATATATTAGTTTCCTTAGAGGATTCAGTGTTATTATGTACAAAGTTCAATGCTGATGTATTTTTTAGTAAAAAAAATTCTCTTAAAAAACTCTAATATGGTATCAAAGCCAATCTTTATTGTTGGTCATTTACTGTAGTTAAAATGCCTTAAGTGCTAAAATTCTTCTTTGATATGGAAGATGTCATAAGTTTTAGTGTCAACTGCTATAGCCTAATATGAAGGGCATTTTAGATCACAAAAAATTAGAGAATTGAAAACTATCCAAGTTTCATATAGGTTAGATGGAAAAACTATCTTCAATGGTCTCAACTTGTTCGTAATTTGTTTAAAGGAAGAGAAAAGATCAATCATATCAATGGTACATGACCTAAGCCATGAAACCTTCATTTTGAAGCATGACATGAAGAAGACTCTATGATAATGGCATGGTTGTTGAGTTCCATGACTTTTGATTTAATGACACATGTATGTTCTGAAGTACTGCAAGGGATATTTGGGAGGCTATTTAGCAAACATACTCTGAAGCTAAAGATGC
This sequence comes from Breynia disticha f. nivosa, assembly GCA_948193385.1. NCBI lineage: Eukaryota > Viridiplantae > Streptophyta > Magnoliopsida > Malpighiales > Phyllanthaceae > Breynia > Breynia disticha. The sequence continues at coordinate 9,843 of CANYCX010528483.1, forward strand.
AACCCAAGTATATGAGGCCAAGTTAAAGATAATGGTAGACAAATAGCTAAATATAATAGTCACTAAGTATGACAATCAATTGAAATCTTTGTGGCAAGAACTTGATTATTATAGGATGATAAAAACAAAATGTCCTGATGATGCAAAAATTGTTAGGTTTTCTAGGCTTCTAAGTAATTTATGCTGCGGAAATAGATTGAGAAAACCAACAAACACAACCAAGATTAATACCAAAAACGATATTAACAACATATATGGCCTAAAGATCATAAACTAGTTAATAAAGATTGAATCTTTATGCGAATGATTAGATCTTTACCTCGTATCCTTGCTTGCTCAATTGTGTATGATTAAGAAAGAGTAACTACAACTTTGAAATACTCTAAAAATACCTTTAAGACACCTTCTCAGAACCACACGTGTAATACCCCCTACAAAACTAACACACGGATCAGCAGAATATGTGTACTAGTAGAATTGTTTTTTGATTCCTTATTTTCTTGTCAATTCGATGAAAACCTCGTGAAACAGAAGGCAACACATTGATCAAAGCCTATGATCAGCCCCTTGAACTCAGGTTTTCTTAAAGAAATAATGAAAGAATCAAATTCTTGATTCTTGGAGAGAGAGCCACAACAATGGAGAGAGGAAGAGGGTGACAGTTTATTGATGAACAGTTCATTAGGGTTTTAAAAATAAGTGTTCTCCTTTTTACATACTCGTTGCCAAAAATCCTAGGTTAAATAGGATTAGGATTAATTTTATTTTTAAAAAACAACTCTTCCTATTATCTCTCCAAGTGGTTACCAAATTTGTTGAGAAATTAAGGAGATTTATTCTCCTTTTATCCCTCCATTTTATCTTATCCAAGATAAGATAAATCCTTCTTTTATTTCTCCAATTTTCTCTCTCACGCCTAAATTTAAGACATCATATTCTTATGGATAATCTTTGTCTTAAAAGAATGTGAGAATTTCCAAATTTATGTTTTCATCCATTTTAGGCCCAATTACCAAAATTTGGCCTAAATGCTCGTTTCGACCAGACAGCCAAATTTTGACATAACGTAAAATTCCAAAAATACCCTTTTTGGTTTTCCATTGTCTAAGTACGATTTGTAGGACTATTTAATATTGATAATAAATTTATTAATTAATAAATCATAGGCAGTCTCTAATAAGATACTATGACCATCCAAAATTAAATAGCTGGTGAGTAGTGTTAATAGTCTTACTACAATTCAAATTCTTCCTTAGCCTCTGATATCAATTAGCATAAGGTATCTCAAACATCCTTACTTAGTGGTAAATCACTTTCTTGATCTCTATGACAAGATTGATAAGTTTAAATGAATGACCTAATCATTCCATTCGGGTGCGGCCATACTCTTCCCAATCTTGCCTATTGAGTGACCAGTGATATCTTCTCTAATTTTTATGAGAGGGTCAATCCTTTCACTTCACTCATGCTTTCACTTGTAATCCTTAGAATACCCAATCATACCCATGCTTGTCAACTTTTTATGGTCACGTTAGGCGTACGTCAAAGTTGTAACATCCTAAAATTTCAATAATTGACTAAATTTTACATAGGAAATGTCTAAAAATATGTATAAATTTTTCGTGAATTATTTTAATTAATAATTTGGTGAAGAATGTAAAAATTTTTATAAATTAAAAAAAATATAAAATGTTTAAGTCGATCGTGAAAGAGGAAACGACGACTAAATGCATTAATATGATTGGAGGGTTAAATAAATTTTTCGCATTAATGTAAATAAATATTTGTTAAGGAATAAATAACGGGGAGAATAAGACAATTATATTTAGATTATGAATTTCGAGAAATTTGAAATTGGAAAATTATTTGGAGTCGTGGTAAAATAAATTACGAAGCGAAATGGACCCAATACGATTTAAAATTTAAAATCCCCACCTTGTCTCCCCACTCATCCGACCAAAACAACCCCATTTCCTCATTTTATGCATTTGATCTTCTCTCTCCTCATACATTCCTCTTTTTTCTCTCTTTCTTCCCTTCTTCAAACAATCCTTCCTTCTTCTTCAATTCCAATTTCCTTTTCACAAACTTAAACCATCAAAACTTAGAAAAATCTTGGTGTGAGAAGCTTAAGGATCATTGGAAGAACTTAATTTGGGTAAGTTTCTTGGATTATAAGTTGAATTTCTGTTTTATTTTAAAGCTTAAGTTCTAAATGCCATAACTCTTAGGATTTAGCTCCAATTTTGATGAAATTGGGTTCTTTTTAAAGCTTAGGATGTGTACTAAGCATTGACCAAGATTTTGAGTTAATTCTTGTGTTAGGTTCATGAAAATGGTGTTTTAAGTTGGATGGTTAAAAGTGACGGGATTGAATTTGTTGATATTATGTTTGTTTTTAAGTATGGTAACTGAGGTAGACTTCCTTGGATTCAAATGATGAGGAATTTATGGTTAAATTCAATAGGTTGAGAGTAAGGTATAAGTATGGATTAATTTTACTATAATGTTAAGAGTTTTGGGAAGAAAATAAGGCATAAATATGTAAAGGTTTTGTTGGAAGTGGGAAAGGAAAAACCATAAACAAGTTAATATGAATGAAACCTTAAATATGGAAACTTGTGACGCCCAAAATTCTTTTCAATCCCTTTTTATATAAAGATGGAAAATGCCCTATATTTTTTTTTCTTTTAAACATTTAATCAAACACAAGTTATATATGAGAGAGAAAACAGAAGAATGGCTTTCGATGCATTAATACAAAACATTTGTTCATCAGAGTTTAAAATGCGGAAACTAGGAAAATCATTTAATATGACAATTTATAATTCTCATCTATACTAATATGCGTATAGATACAAAAC
>CANYCX010528507.1:0-10492 GCA_948193385.1 Breynia disticha f. nivosa
TATGTGCAGAGTATCAGGTATCAGGGACGGGACGACATTATCGGCGAGGCTAGCGGTGCGATACGGAAGGTCGAACTCCCAGTGGTTTATTTATTGAGAATGCTTGTGCATGTTTTGTATCTATACACAAATTAGTATCGATAAGATTTATGTGTTGTCATATCAAATGATTTTCCCGCTTCCGCATTATTAGAGTTACAAATGGTTTTCATTATTTACCATTCAAAAGGTTTTCCAGCTTCCGTGTTTTAAAAGATATTTGTGTATAATTTACTCTGAACCTTATATTGTAAGATTTATGTTTTAAAAGAAAAAAAAAGTATCAAAAATTGGATTTGATGAAAATGGAAAGTTTAAAAAATGGGTGTTACAATTACGGTCAAATTCCGCAAACCACAGATTAAACAACTTAATGATTCAGAGAAAAACGTTCTGATGGAACAGTTGATGATTAGCTGATATTGTCTGTAAACAATCCAAATTCTAAGCTGATAATGTCAGTAAACAATCCACAAAAACCAACACGTGGCCATGAGAGTACATCTTTTACTGGAATACTGGTAAAAACAGTGATCATGTATGAACACAAGTACGGTACGTAGTACATACACATGTAGATTTACAAATTCAAGTGGAAGCCAATCCCGATTTGGGATTTCTTGCATGGCTGGAAACTTGAGTTTAGTCTTGCTCATTCGATGTTTAGGTGTCGTTATGTCCATGAAACCAGGGTCATCCTGGTTGAAGGCATTGCTTTGTTTCTGAAATAGGAATTATAGGTCCGAGAAAGATGCGCCACAGATCGAGTATTATGGTGACCAGCATTGCGGCACCCAGCGCGTCGACGGCTACTCTCGGCAAGTCCCACGAATCCCCTGGGTTTTCATCAATCCTGCAAAAACGTGTAAATAAGGGAAACAGTTCGGCAAGTGCAATCTGTGAAACAAGGGCCATGGATTTGCATGCTTTCTCACGCTTTCATATGCATGTCTTTTCATTATTATAGGTCCCCTTATGTTCTCTATCATCTACCATTGTTTCTCTAAAGTAAAAATAACATAACAAGATAACTGTTTCTCTAAATTTGACATGTGGTGCACTGAAACTGGAAGGTAATTCACAAAATATAAAGTTTTTCGGAGCATATCTTTCGACAATCCAACATGTTAGCAGACATGGAGAGCCACTGACAATCGAACATTCACTCTAGTTGGATACACAAACTGAACCATGTTTACATTAGCAATTACCTTATGAACATTGGGAAGCTTACAAAGAAGTAGATGGCATAGAACAAGGAGCCAACTGTGTACATAGAAGCACGCTCCACAAACTCATAGTATGGGAACTGCATATATCCAGAATAACATTCTACCTAATAAATCAAATTAAATTTAACTTAACAACAAAATTACGAACACCAAATTTATCATTACTATAATTATTACCTCATATAGCTTGTACGGAACAACAATGCCCAAACACAATGTAAGCCAAAACGGTGTGTAGCTTAGAAAAAAAGTCTCTCCCCATTTTTTACTCGGATTCGCAGCTACCCACAAGCTCGAACATTCACTGTTCGACTTTTTACCTGAACACATAAAACGACATCATGTTAGCTAAAAATAACTCTCACAATAAAATTTAGAAGGAAAGAAAAAAAGATTTTTCACCGCCCATATTTTGAACAATTTGACGATTGTAAGAGAAAAACGGGAATAGTTTAGGCTAATATTAATACTCATATAATTAAGTTGTAAATCGTGAATATACTTGTTTAAAATGCTCGTTTTAAGCTCGTAAATGTATATTTTGTTGAACCGATAAAAAATTCAGCTCGAGCTCGAGTTCATGAAATTTTTAATAAGTAGAACTTTAAAGATTCTCTGTGTATCCACACGGAAGTAACTCAACTAAAATGGCTTAAGTGCGTAATGTTTTATTTTTGGAGGACTAAATCTGTAGTTATCCTAACTTATAAGCCCAAAACCCTGACTGATCCTGCTTTCCTCATTGATTGTATACTTGCATCTTTTACAGAGGACAAACACAGAGAGCTTGAAGCCACTTTAACACTTATGGCTCAACTGAAACCACTGTCTCCATGTTCCTCCACCAATCTTTTATCCCACCGTCCTCAAACAGGTTCTTGTTTGATATTTTCAGGAACCAAAATGGATACTTGTTGTTTCATTTACTTATGAGCTAATTCTCACTTACTTTTGAACTGAGTTTTTGTGTGCAGGGTCTTTGTTTTATCGTGGAAGAAATTTAGGTGCAAGTGGAAGTGAGATTTATGGTTTTAGTGGGTCTAGTTTTGGTAGTAAAAATGTTGTTTTTAAGTCCAATAAGACTAAAGGTAAGGTTTTTTGGTGTTTTGTTTTGATTTTTTGATTGATTTTTTGCAATGTTGGTTCTTTTTAAGAGCTTTGTTGTGTATTTTTGTATCGTGCCTTGGTTAATGATAAAGACTTCATTTTTAAAATTTTCTTGAGTTTGCTGTTTTAGTAATAGCAAGAATTTTTTATTGTAGCTATTCAAGCAGTTATGTCTAAAGAAAATGATGCCTCTGGAGCTGTAAAGGGTGGAGGATTACTTGGCAAGTTGAATAAAGTTGTGTTAGCTTATAGCGGCGGATTGGACACCTCAGTCATTGTACCCTGGCTAAGGTTGTACTTCTTTTTTGTATTGCTAATTCTTTGCTATGAATTCATTGAAGTTCGTTAAAACTTGATCCTTTGTTTATGAATCCATTTCAATTGTTTGACATCTGCTTTGAATGTTAATATCGTTGCGATTCTGAGTATTTTTAACATGCCTTATCCTTTTTATTTCCTTTTCCATTCTTGTGTATGTTCTCAAATGGAAATATGCTCTTGCAGGGAAAACTATGGCTGTGAGGTTGTCTGCTTTACTGCCGATGTTGGTCAAGTACGTGTTTTGTGGAAAAATCTCCTTTTAGTCGGCCTTTTTTGTCTTCATTATTGAGGCTACTACTTTGAGATTGTTGCTTTCAGAAAGTTTTTTTCTTGTAATATTCATGCTTGGCTGATGTTCAGGGAGTCATGGAATTGGAAGGATTGGAACAAAAAGCGAAAGCTAGTGGGGCTTCTCAGTTGGTGGTGAGGGACTTGAAGGAGGAGTTTGTGAAAGAGTACATTTATCCTTGCCTGCGAGCTGGTGCAATTTATGAGAGGAAATACTTGCTGGGAACATCAATGGCTCGGCCTGTCATTGCAAAGGTTGGTTCCTTTTTTAGTATATATTTGAGCTATGATAGCTTGGAAGTCCATTTAAAGCATTAAGCATACAAAACAGAGAAGATTTTGTAGATGTTCCTGGTCTATGTTTGACTAATAGTTTTCATTTTTCAAGATGCTGCTACCTGTTTCTTTTTTTAAATTCCGGTTTTCCGTGTTATCTTCTTTTTGACTTACCAGAATAACTTTCCGAAGGATTTTTCTGTGAAAATCTATGTTTCTCTAAAGTAAATGCACTCTCATTGATAGGCGATGGTAGATGTTGCTAAAGAAGTTGGAGCAGATGCAGTTGCACATGGATGCACAGGCAAAGGAAATGATCAGGCACGTCTGCACATTATTATCTAATTGCTGTGGAACACGATTTATTGACTATGTAACTGGACCTGCCAAATATCTGTAGGTTCGCTTTGAGCTCACATTCTTTGCTCTGAATCCTGAGCTGAATGTCGTGGCTCCTTGGAGGGAATGGGATATCACAGGAAGAGAAGATGCCATTGAATATGCTAAGAAGCATAATGTGGCAGTCCCAGTTACTAAGAAATCTATATACAGCAGAGACAGAAATTTATGGCATCTTAGCCATGAGGTATGCTTTTATTTGGATGATAGGTCTGATGTGATATCAGCTGATTTTTGTTTCTCACATTTCTCTCTCAATTACTCTGTTTTCTAAAGGGTGACATTTTGGAGGACCCTGCAAATGAGCCCAAGAAAGACATGTACATGATGACTGTCGACCCTGAAGATGCGCCCAATCAACCGGAGTAATGTTCACACAGATTATTTACAGTTCTTTTTTTCTGGAATGAATTACAATTTGACATTTTATGCATGATTATTTTTAATGTTCATGCTGAGTACAAATTGATTTCTCTTCTTCTGATCAACTTGTACAGATATGTCGACATTGACATAGTTGCTGGGCTCCCTGTTTCAGTTAATGGGGCGAACCTCTCCCCAGCATCTCTACTAGCCAAACTTAATGAAATTGGTGGAAAACATGGAATTGGACGCATTGACATGGTAGAGAACCGACTTGTTGGTATGAAAAGCCGCGGAGTCTATGAAACTCCAGGTGGAACCATACTCTTCACTGCTGTTCGTGAGCTTGAGACACTCACACTTGACCGAGAGACTATGCAAGTCAAGGATTCACTAGCCCTCAAATACGCGGAGCTGGTATACGCAGGCAGGTGGTTTGATCCACTTCGCGAATCAATGGATGCATTCATGGAGAAGATCACAGAAACAACAAGTGGTTTTGTGACTCTAAAATTGTACAAAGGATCAGTATCTGTGACAAGCCGGAAGAGTCCATATAGTCTGTACAGAGAGGACATTTCCTCATTCGAAAGTGGACAGATATATAACCAAGCCGATGCTGCTGGCTTCATTCGACTCTATGGTCTTTTCATGAGAGTTAGGGCGATGGTTAAGGCAATGAATGAGAAGAAGTGAGGAAATGTAGAACAGATTAGACTCTTAATTGCAGAGCAACAGTACTGAAACTGTCCTGTTTTTGTGCTAACTACCAGGAGTAAGACTGTGCTAGTTGCAGGATCGTGTATCTGAGATTAATTCATGAATGAAAATTGAAGTGCTTTTTTTGTAAATTACTTTTTTCTGTCGAAAAGGTGGCGAACTGAGCCAAGAATTCTCTTTCTTTATCATCAATGAAATCAATGTTTGCGACCCTGCAATGAAAATTGTAGCGGTTCCTAAGTTTTTTCATAAATTAAATCAAGTTAGAATTTCTGTTAATTTTGTTGACATGTAAATTGTTTAAAAGTCTTGAGGACCAAAAAGATTAAATTACGGACAATGCGACAACAAAAGTAACAAAAATTCTACATAGAATTATTTTTATTTTAAGAAAAACCTTTTGCAACAATTATGCATATAACATAACAACCATAAAATATTATACAAAAAAGAATATGATACATTTCAAAATATCATTTATGGGAGTTTGAAACACGTTCTACCTTCTACACTGGATGTTAAAACGACCGAAGATCATCAGCAAGAAGCTTCTTGATGCGAAGTCATCGATGTATTGCATCAGGTGATCTCAGTTCACCATCTGCTGTTGCTTGGACCTGCGCTGCATACTGCAAGTTCCAGAGAATGTCTTCAAACGATGGCCGGCTCCATGATTCGGAACAGATGCATTTGTTGGTTATGGAAATGATGACTGATAAGGATTCCTGAGAACTTGTTGCCATCACATGAGGATGCACTCTTTTCCTGCGTTCCTCCTGGTTATTGCAAGATGCCTATGGGAAAGAGAGTACATTGAATCAACAATCTTTTAAAGAGTTTGATCAGATTTTTTCTTTGAAACTTCTGTGAATAGCTAGAGAAATACGCTCATTATTTAGAGTTTCAGGACCTACCAATTCTTCCAGCAAATGCTTGTCTCGTCGTGAAGCTGCGGAAGGACCAACGAGTGATTCGAGTAATATGAACCCAAAGCTATAAACATCATCCTCTAACATTACCATTTGCCTCGATTTAGGGCCGTCTGCTTCTTCCTGCAAATGAGAGACACAAGTTTTAGATTCCTGAGAAACAATAATAGCACTGCAAGTACAATATTTTATTAATAGAGACCCTCACCGCATTGTTTACTATTTCCTCAGATATGATGGACAATCCATAGTCGCTCAGTTTCGCCAATTTGTGCTGATTTAGCAAGATATTATTCGTCTTCAATCGGTTGTTGAAGAAACCTGGAATCACTCCAGTGTGAAGAAAATGAACAGCCTTGGCAATACCAATTAGAACAGCCAATCTCTCTGACCAATTTAAAGCCTTTCCAGGACTTTCCTCTGCAACATAACAGAACTGTTATCAAAATGTAACACAGAAGTTTCATGTCATTAAAGTTCCATTACGAAATATATAAGCTTTCCTAAGAAAATTCAGTATTTCAATCACTAACAAGAAGTTTCTTGCAAAAGCATGCTTACCGCGAAGATGAGCTTGAAAATTTCCATTGGAGATGTATTCATATACGAGGAAAACTTTGTTCACTCTGTAATCATCTTGTCCACCACCATCAATGCAGTGTCCCAACAGGCAAACCAGATATGGATGGCGAAGCTTTGAGAGCAAATCCAATCTGAGCTTAAAATTTCTAACAGAGTATTTCTTTGATGCAGGTAAACACCTTATAGCAACTTGAGTCCCATTGTTGAGCCTCCCTTTATAAAGCTGGTAAAGAACAATGGAGAGAAAATGAACTGAAAAATGATCTAGTGCAAATGACTTAGGTAAAAGATTCTACATCAAAAGTTAAAATGTTACCTTCCCATATGAACCTTCACCTAAAATGGAAGAGCTATGGAAGTTGTTTGTAGCTTCCTTTAATTCTTCTAAACTAAAAGACCGACAAGCTGGGAAATCTTCTGCTGCCAATTTTGTTGCTTGGGACATATATCCTGCGGCGAAACGAATCTTTATCATCGGTAGAAATGATAGACAATGTAAATGAACGGAATAGCCAACGACGTTTCGAAATAGAATTAAACTAAAACTAGCACTTGCACAGTTTCATACTTGCATTGGTGAGAATTTCTGAAGAAAGGGTTGGTGCTGCAGAGTTATCTTGTACTGCCTTGTGCAACAAATGCTGCTCAGATAACCCCCGTTGACAGTATCTTCTGAACACGATGAGGAAGCCGAAAGCCAGAAGTAATATGACAATAAGGATGCCTATGATCAAGCCAATCAATATGCCTACATCCTTGCCTGCAGATTGTTTCCTTTCCAAAGGAATTTCAACGCAAGATGATGCATCGTTTTGATCTTGCAAATTAACAGATAAGCAGTTCCCTCCAAACTTCACAAGTCTCTTATCTGATTCACTGAGACAATGAGGCAAGCCTCCTGTTAACCTGTTATCAGATATATCTACAAATTGGAGTTTTTTGCTGCAAATTACATGGCCAGAGAGCAAACCATTCAACTTGTTTGATGCTAAATTCAAGTAAGTAATGTTTGGCGATGAAAAAAGTGCAGCAGGAATTGGTCCAGTTAGTTCATTGAATGATACATCAAGGTATCCAAGCTGAGATAACCTGCTATATTGCTTTGGAATCTCACCTGAGATGGAATTGTTGTTGAGAACCATCATGACCAACCCTTTTGGCATTGATGGTAGATCACCTTTCAAATGGTTGTTCTTCAAGCTTAGAATTGTCAGATTCGACAATCCATCGAACCAACTCGGCACCGTGTCATTGAAATAGTTATCATCAAGTATTAGACTCTGAAGCTTCACCATTGCAGATATCTTTGGAGGAACTGAACCATAGAGATAATTAGAACTCAAATCCAAATGCTCAAGGGAATAGAGTCTATGGATTTTGTCTGGCAATGGTCCCCAAATTCCTAAAGACACAAGTTTAAGCACTTTCAAGTTGTTTAATCTTGCAAGAGTGGTAACAAAAGAATCAATAGAGAAAGCTTGTGACAAAGTTTGATTTGGAATCGCAGAGCCAAAGAAGTTTTTGGTGTTTGAGGGTTTGTCTCCTATTATTCTTAGCTCAACCACAACATTATTTTGGCAAGTCAGATTAACTTGGTTTGAAGAAGATAAATAGCAGAAATCTACCCTATGATCATTCCAAATCTGAAGTTGATCTGGATACTCCAAATGTTTTCTTAGCTGAAGCAACACTTGTGTTTGTGATGACTGCAACTGATGGGTACCAACAATCAGAAAACTCAATACCAAAGTAAAAACCAGAGGAAGCCATTGTTTTTCCATTGAACCCATTTCTAGTTTCAAAGATTACAAGTCAGATAACTTCACCTCATAAGCTTCAAAACAAGCATGTCGGTGTGAACTTTTGGAAGAAGAAGAGAAACTAATCTGAAACTGAGGAAATGCAGAGACTTTTAAGACTCACTAACTGATGCTCGTACGCTCAGTTACCTAAAAAAGAAGTTGCATGTTCAATGAGGAATTTAATAAGCATTCAATGAGTGTGATCAGTTAGAAAGCTCAATAAATAAAAGTATCACTGTTCTTTTCCATTTCCAATGAATCAAAAGTATGGAGAAAAAAGAAATTGGTCTTTTAAAAATTTTATAATGTGCTTGTTCTTTAAGTTGCAAATTTTAAAACATAAGTTAGATTTAGGAGAGCGTTGTGGGGTAGCAGAAGTAGATATCCACATGGGTTTTCTTTCTCCAAGATGGTAAGCTTTCTCCAACATTATTGCATAAGATTTTTTCTTACTGCACAGTTGGTAGCTGCAGAAACTGTGTTTTATTAACTGCATATTATGTAAGAAGTGCAGCTGTCTCGAGTTTTTTATTATACAATTGGCTATTCAATCTATGTAAAATAAACACGTTCACTCCATCGATGACGCATCCAGAAATTTTTTTTAAGATGAAACGAAAACAGAAAGGGACACGACAAAAGACTATGAGAGTAGACAAGTCAAGGAGAGCGACCACCCATTTGTGCCTTTTCTCTGTCTCTCCACCCTATGTACTTGAGTGATTCTTAATGCATTAAAATACAAACACCAACAAACCAGCTACTGATTTATTTGGATATGAGTGTCCTAACAAGTTGTTTTGTTTAAAACAAGCTATAATTCCTGCTGGAAATCAGTTTTATGAACATTTTTACTAATCTCTCTCAGCTAAATTACAACAAAATGGTAGTATTATGAATATAAGAGAGATGAGTTTGGTATGGAAGGAGGTTTAGCTGGCAGCAAATAAAGGGGTATAATAGCATTCACATCAATGCATGCCTTTGGGACTTGTGTGGTTATACATATTGTAAGGAAGAAGACAGGCTGGCTTGAATATGATATACCAAAATGCCCATTTGGCGGATTGGGATATAACTTGGTTGGTGGACTCCATGAAATGATATAGTTCAGGTCAGGTATTTTGCTTGTCTTTCTTTGCAGTTTCTGAGTTAGTGGGATGTGAAAGTAATACTTCCTGGAAAGAAAGATGGTTAAAAGGTCTCACAGCAATAAAAATGGAATAATTGGTAGGCCTAATTGCCATGAGAGCTCTGCAACACTCAACAGCATCAATGAATGGAGGAGTTATCATGAAGACTTATCTCTACAAAGTGACCCACCGACATAACCATGATTTACACTACACATTTGACTGCAGATCCCATGCCAAGTAATCTCACTGTGAAATATATACTTTACTGCAGTGTTTTAGTTTTGATCATTTGATAATTGGAGTATGAGAGTTGATGTCGTTATTGTGAGGGGAGAAATGGTGTAGAATTCAAAGTAGAGGGACCACCTTCAATAATTTATCTTCAATTCATTAAGGACATTGCTGCTGGATAGCATAACATGCTGAAATTTATATTTAATTGGAGGAGCTAATACACGATTATTATATAATCAGTGATGAAATCATTTTTTATAAAAAGAATTACTAAAATAATTGAGTTAAAAATTATATAAGAAAAAAAAATAGAACGGTTTTGAGAAAAACACGTTGTAAAAAAGATGCGATTATAGGAGTAAAATCGTCCTTTTGTCATATTGTTTCCATATAATGATACAATGAATATTGAATTCTTGTAATATTTATAATGATATTTAATTTAAAAAATTATTATTTTTGTCCACACACATCTGTCCTATTCACAAAATTATCTTTTCTTCAAATAATTTTCATTTTTTTTTAATTTCCTATATTATCTTCGCAATTAATTAAATTCGCATTATAATAAATAATATTATTAATACTAATTTATATTTTAAATTTTAATGTAAAATATTATTTTAATAATCTTATCTGAGTTTTAATTATTACCTTGAATAATTGAAAATATCAATTAAGTATAACAATTATTCAACGACATAAATAACATAACATAATTATAATACGATTTACGACACATATCATTGGTCATTAGTTTGGGTATGTTTTTTTTGTCTGAACCACGAGGTGTCCTGGGCACTCAGACTAATCCTCATTCGAGCTGGGCAGGACTACAAGTGCTGTAAAGCTATCCCAACCAAGTTTTAACGCAGCTGCGTACCTAGAACTCGAACTCGAGATCTCTGATTAAGCTAAAACAACCTTACACCAGTTGATCTACGCGATTGAGTATTTGGTGAACGAAAAAGACAGAGCACGACGCCTCTCGCAATCGAGAGCAGTAGGGCGAGAGGGTGCATCTTGATCAAATAATAGAAGCGGTTGAATCATACCCATATGAT
>CANYCX010528708.1:0-12117 GCA_948193385.1 Breynia disticha f. nivosa
TGTACAAATTTAATATATTATTTTTAATATATGAATTTTTTAATTTAATATTTATATTTTATTAAAAATTTATCTATTAATATTCTTAAAAATTACAATTAAATTTCACATGTATTATAAATAAATATTATTTATTAGCCAATATATTTATATAAAAATCTCAAAATAAAAAGGTCCTCAACAAGAAAACACAACATTATATAAGGACCACAAAACACAACACGCCAATACAATACCTTCCAATACAGAAAAATCTCTCTGCAATAATAAACCCTTCCAATCGAAACCTAAAAATCTTCCTTAAACCTAAAGCCTCATTCCTTCTCAATCTGTCTTCTTGTAAGTTTTCTCTTCTCTAGTTCTTAGATTTCAATTCGTTAAATATGATATTTGGTCTTCTCTTGTGAAATTTTGTGGGATTTTTTCTTTAATTTGTGATTTTACGCTTTCTAGCTTAAAAGAATTTGTGGGTATTTCATATTTATTATAATATGATTGGTCTTGTTCTAAGTATTTGTTCGTTAGTTAGTTCTATTCGTGGGTTTTGGTGAATCAGGGTTTTGAAGGGTTATTTAATAATGTGGATTTTTGATGAAATGATTTATTTATGTTGTGATGTTGTTTGTGTTTAAGTGAATGAATGCTAAATTTGCGTAGATAGAGTTATTTGTGAGGAATTTTAAGTGCATTTTTGTTGCTGATTATAGTGCTTTGATTTTGAGCAAATCTTGTGTGGAAAACAAATTGGAAGGTTTTATGTTTTTTTTTTGCTGAGGAATTGATTTTGTTGCAGGTATACAATTGTCTTTGAATCAATCACATATGCTGTTCTCTTTTGATTAATTAGTTGTGGATATTGTTCAATTGCTAAGTTTGTTGTTTTATTTTGAAATAACGGCTGGAATTAGTTCAAAATGCTCAAAAGATGGCCTTTTAAAATTCTGGAAATTTACCTGTCGTTGAAATTATGAAAACCGCGTTTGAAAGTGCATTTTGTCTCCTGTTCTTGCACTTGTTCCCTAAGAGTTGAAAGGATAAATGGATTGAAATTTTGCTTTTGTGGAGGTTGTATTATTATTGTTTTTGTATAAATTATACACTGTTTCTTTGGTGAAGCAAGTAAGAAAAGTTGAGAAAATGGAATTTTTATCACCTGGGCAAGCTGACCTAGTTTGGGTATGTTCGGTGCAGCATCCATGGCTGATATTGATCAAAACATCGATGAGCATGAGGGAGTTCATGCTGAAGATCAGGGATATGATCCTTCTGTAGATCATGGTGTGGGCCATGAAGAAGATTCCGACTTAGTTCATGCTGCAGAGCATGTTGAAGACCAGGGTTATGATCCTGCTACTTCTCACGCATATGATCCTTCTGCAGAGCATGGTTATGATCCTTTGGCTGATCGTCTTTATGATCCTTCTGCTGATCATGGTTATGATCCAAATGCAGAACAGGGTTATGATCCAAATGCAGAGCAGGGCTATGATCCAAATGTTGAGCAGGGTTATGATCCTAACTCAGATCGTGGATATGGTCCTAACAGTGATGGTGGATTGAATCATACGACAGATCATGATGTGGAACAACCTGTCGAACAACTTGAAGATGCCACTGAGCATGATGCAGATCATTCTTTAGACCAAGCACTCGAGGATTCATTGATTCAAGAAAAAGAAAATAATGAGGATAGTGTCGCAGGAGGTGGTGATAAGAAGTGGCCTGGATGGCCTGGAGAAAGTGTGTTCCGGATGCTTGTTCCTGCACAGAAAGTTGGTAGTATAATTGGACGAAAGGGGGAGTTCATTAAGAAAATAGTCGAGGAGACGAGAGCTCGCATTAAAATACTTGACGGTCCTCCTGGGACATCGGAAAGAGCTGTAAGTTTGACTAATTTGGCTGATTTTCATTACTTGATGTATAGTCCTTAGTCTTTGTTTGGTTTAACAATGTCATTCTGTTTAACAATGTCATTCACTTACCTTTTGTGGTTATATGTTCAAACTAGTTTTCTCAACTGTTCTTTTTCTTTCCATTTTTTATGCTTATACTCATTGGAGTACAATTTTTACATCACATTTACTGCTGTAATCCATTGTATCATTATCTATATATATAGCCTTAGACTTTAAGTTCCATTGAAGCATGAGTTGAAGACACTTACTGCTGAGGTGACTGGCCTTGATTGTAAACGTTTTGTTGCTGCTGTGATCCAATATTTTTTTGCCTTACCATATAGTTGTGAAGGTATACTATAACAGGGGAATTATAAATTGAGGCAAACATGTAAAAGAAAGATAAAAAAAAAGGAAAACTGAATAAAAAGAAAATATGAAAGAAATTCTGGAAAGGCAATAAAAATAGGAAGGGGATAAAAATTTGTTAAGCTGACAATTACTGATTTATAGGTTTAAATGAAGTAGTATAAAAATTATTTTTTTATTGTAATTGAAATATTATTTATCCCGAAGAAAATAATTGTTGTAACATATATCACCTTGTTAAAGATAAATAATTGTTAAAAATAATTGTTGTAACATAAATAACAAATTTAATACAACATAATTTTAAACTAGATGCTTATAATTATATTATATAAAAAAATTTGGAGAAATCGGCATATGCTATTTCTGTGAACTACCAGTTGAGTTTCTTTTTTCAGTCCCTGGGAGATGGAGAGCATTGCTCTTTGCTCATCAAATCATTTGGATTTTTGGAGATCGTCTGAAAATATTTGGAAATTGTTCGTTTACCTTGCTCTGCCATTTTTCCTGTACTTTCTGATGATATTAAGTGGGAAAGTTCATTTGAAAAATATCCTGTCTTCTAAAATTCATGGAGTTACTTTCTCCAAAGGAAAATTATCTGTTACTTTCTCCAAAGGAAAATTATCTGCTTATTAATTAAGACAACCCCACTCCTTGTGAAATATTATAAAGTTTACTGAAGACTGTACTAAACTATTAATGTCAAAAGAAAGTGACTAAAGAGATGGAAAGGAAGCCTGAATCAGAAAATCCAGAACTATGAAAGGGTTCCTTTTGCTGCAATAACAAAAATGAATCTGTGCAGGTGTCCTCCGCACATATTAAAGCAACGAATCATTAGGATTCCAAATTTGGAGAACCAAAGATCCAGATTGCAGGTATCAGCATTGAGCATTGCAAAGTGCTGAACAGTTGATTTGTATATATACATTCTACACCATATGAGGAAGATCTGCTTTTCTCTGGTAACTTCAGAAACTGGATGGTTGATTTCTTGCTGCAGATTGTGAACACCTTAAAGAGAACCTGTTATAATCAGCACTAAAGGATGCAATAGATGCTGTGGATTCAAACCTGCTAAACTAAAAAGTTTCATAAATATTTCTTAAGAATTAAAAAACTATAACTGTTAAATCAATGAATAATCCATATCTAAATTTAATACTTGAAAGTGATCGATGTTGGTGTGTTATTTTTGTTAAAGACCCCAAATTCAGCCTGTTGAGTGTTGACTGGGATGAATCTTGATTGGGAAGATAAATAACAGACTCGGGTTGAAAATTTTGTGTGTATGGTGCGAGAGAATTCATTCCCTAACCCAAATTTAAACACAAATCCCACGATGATTTTTTCTGTTCATTGTCCAGTGTTTTTTTTTTTTGGAAATTGGATGTTTTACAATGGCTGTAGATGCTATTGTTTTAATCTTTTTATTTATTTATTGCAGGTAATGGTGTCTGGAAAAGAGGAGCCAGATTCTGCACTCCCTCCCGCTATGGATGGTCTTTTGAGGGTTCACAAACGCATAGTTGATGGTCTGGATATTGATTCCTCCAATACTCCTCCTGCTACAGGAGCCAAAGTCTCAACACGGATGCTGGTCCCAGCCTCACAAGCTGGAAGTTTAATCGGCAAACAAGGAGGGACTGTTAAATCTATTCAAGAAGCAGCTTCTTGTGTGGTTAGAGTACTCGGAGCAGGTTATATCAGTTTGCCTTTTGATTATGTTCTATTCCAAGTCTTGATCATTTAGAAATTTTATTGCTATATCTTTCATGTTCCCATTCACCAACCATAATTTTATCTTGTTCTTGATTGAAGTTAGGGGTTTAAAATTGTAAGGCCACTGTACCCTGCTTTAAGAAGTTCAATATTATCCTATAATTCATCCCATTAGTCATTATGCTATGCAGAATGTTTTCTGTTTCAAATGTATTTGTTTGAAATAAAAATTATAAAAAAGGGCTATCTTTAGTTTGTCCTTAAGCAATTTTTTATTGCTTTACATGAATTTTATTATGAGGCCTTTGTTTCTAAAAGGGTAAACCTGAAAGAATAGTTTGTAAAGAATGATTCACAAACTCATGTTTTTTTTGTGAACAATCTACTATGCTTCTGAGTCTTCGTTTCTAATTTTCCTGCAAAGGCTCTTTTATGTTTCTGAACACATCCCAAGCATTCACAAACATGCCCCTTTTTTTTAATACTGCGGCCACCTTCCTTATTGTGGAACTGTTGTAATTAGTGACAATACAAATGTTTCTCAGGCCTTGCTGTCAGCCAAATGTATTTTTCTTGATTAAATTATTTGTAAATTTAATAGCCTTAGTAATTTGCATATTTTGACATGTTACTGAGCTTTGCATCTATGCTTGTTGTATGCTTATGTGTTCCTACGAATCTCAGCAGAAGATCTTCCTGTTTTTGCCCTTCAAGAAGATAGGGTGGTTGAAGTATTGGGTGAGGCAGCTGGAGTGCACAAAGCTATTGAGTTAATTGCCTCCCATCTGAGAAAGTTTTTAGTTGACCGTAGCATAATTCCTTTGTTCGAAATGCATGTAAGCCTAGATAATCGAAAGTTGCCAATAGTTCAATATTTTGGTTTTTGTTCCACGAGGTAAATTATGATTTTATGTTTCTCCGCCAGATGCAAGCGCCAAATCCTCAGATGGAACATATGCCACCTCATCAGTCATGGGGTCCTCCTCAAGGTCTCCCCCCAAATGCTGGTGGAGTCCATCCATATGGACATAATCCTCAATATATGCCTCCACCTCCTCGGCAAATGGATAATTACTATCCCACGGCTGACTTGCCACCACCGATGGAGAAGCAGGCCCATCTGGGTATTTCTGCATATGGAAGAGAAGCTCCCATGGGTCTTCATGGATCAACTAATACCCAGGCTGCTCCATCAATGATTACCCAGGTATTTTACCTTTTTGATTCATGATTTTTTTTGTAATGCCTTGGATTTACATGCTATGCATTTCTTATAAATGCTTTCAGTGTTCAACGACATGCATTCGTATCCTGTATGATAGAACACTTGTATGTGTTATTTGGCTTTTACATGAATTTAAGATAGGAACATAGCTATTTTACAACATTATTTGTATAAAAAGGTGGAATCCTGCAACCTGTAGCCTCAAGTAGTTGTGGTGGCTGAGGCAATGGCGAGATGTTTTCTTCACTGATTTTCATTTAGTAGTTCTATTTTTTTGCCTTCTGAAAAATGGTTATTGAATCGCTGTTAGATTACGCAGCAAATGCAAATCCCACTATCATATGCTGACGCTGTTATCGGGAATGCTGGAGCTAGTATAAGCTATATACGTCGTGCCAGTGGGGCAACTGTGACCATACAAGAAACCAGAGGTGTTCCTGGGGAGATGACTGTTGAAATTAGTGGATCTGCTGCTCAAGTTCAAACAGCTCAGCAACTAATACAGGCACATATTTCTTCCCCCTACTTCAAGCCTACATGTATCATAATATTTTTGCGTAATTATGCTCTGATATGTATTATATTTATTTATGAAAGATTTGGGCTACTACTCGTAGAATTTATCGCTCGCGTATATGTTTGAAATGTGTTGTTATACTTATATACAAGTATTGATGCTTTATTTTTGACGATGCAGAATTTCATGGCAGAAGCTGGAGCACAAGCACAGACAGGTGTATCATCAGACCAAGCCTACAATTCTTACGCCGGTTCTCATAGTTCTGTGTATGCATCTCCACCGTCAAACCAAGGCCATACTGGTGGATATGGCTCTATGTATGGCTCAAACTACGGCTACTGAACCGGAAATCTATGACCGGAGTTTGGCCATCGTTGTATGCCATGAGACTACAGTAGTATTGTGCTGGGCATATCTCAGATTCTCAGGCATTAGGAGAAGGTACTTTAGGGTTGCTAACACAGTTAATTATAGTTCTTCTATTTCTAATACATCTTTGTATCTGAATATTTCGTCTCTATTGTTCCCTTTTCGTGCAACACATTTGCTGATCTATTTTAGAATTTAAAGGAAAGTATTTAGTTTTTCTTGCTAATTGAGGAAAGCATATGGTTGCATTGCATTTTTCGTACATGAGAATCGATTCAGGGTCTTTATTTTTACTGTTTTGACGATCTTTTTCCCGTCTCTTGCTCTTTTATCAGACTTGGAATCACAATTCACACATGGTGATTTTTTTTTGTTTGATAGAGAGCTACATAGATTTAGGAATGATAATTTTTGACTCGATAATACGATTAATATGTACACAATTAGACAACACGAATGATGTGAATTCAAATTTTGTAAATTTTACGTCAGAAGATAATTTTTGATGCTAAAAAACAATTAATGATTATGATCAATTAACTAGAATTGTTACCCTACATGCTGAGCAGGAGAATTCCATCGTTAAAGTTTAGCTGATATTATAAATAAATTAAAAATAAACTTCATTTCCTATAAAACCAGCGCATGCATGTTAGTTAGATAATACCCTTTTCTTCTTAAGCCATTCCAATTAACAAAAACCATGAGTGCAGAGTTTGTTCAACTCTATCGGGCAATAGTGTCTGATAATCACATTGTTTATCCGGAACTCAGAAACTCTAACACAGATGTGAGCATACTCTTGAAAGAAACAGTAAAGCACAGTGAGGATACTCTTCTTCACGTTGCTGCCAACTTGAAAAGACGCCACATTGCAGAAATTATAATTGATCTGCAACCATCCCTCTTGTTTGCCACCAATGCACAAGGTGAAACTCCATTGCACTTCGCAGCTAATGCAGGTAGTGTGGATATGACTCGACTGATAATAGATCGGTGTTATCAAATTGAAGCAGTCGAAACTGGCGAGACTCTTTTGAGGAAGAAGACTGAACAAGAAGAAGAGACTGCATTACATAAAGCTGTTAGAAATGGACATCTTGGGGTTGTTGAGTTGTTGATTGGTAAAGATCCTGAATTAACGAAGCTGGTTAATAAAGATGGTGATTCTCCATTGTTCATGGCTGTCGACACAAGGAAATTCCAAATTGCTCGTACCATTTTGACAGTTTCAGATTGCTCTTTCAAGGGGAGGAAAAACATGAATGCTTTACACGCTGCAATTGCTCATCGCTGTAAGTTTTATATTTATGAACATGTTTTTGGTTAAGCTGACGTTCATGTAATTCATTAGATTCACTACACGACGCAGCTAGAGGAATTGCGAGTTTCTTAATTCAAAAGAGAAAAGCAGGGCTTATAGAACAACAGGATGAAGAGTTAGAATGGACTCCATTACACTACGCAGCACACATGAATGACACAGAATCTATACAACTGTTGGTATCGTCTGAGCATTCGGTTGCAAGCATCAAAGACAAAAACGGCATGACCGCACTTCACATTGCTGCAAAAAAAGGCAATGTTAGTGCTGTCAAAAAGCTTGTCGAAATTTGCCCTGAAATTTGTGGAATCGTCGATGATAAAAGGCAAAGCTTCTTCCATGTTGCAGTTAAAAGTCGAAAAATCAGAGATGTTAGGTTTATTTTAGGAAAGCGTTACAACTTCCTCATTGATTTGCTAGTTTATATTGCCTTTTTTGGCCTACTCGCAGTCCCTGATTTTCATTTTGAGAGCTTCCATCGTCAAATCCTTTCTGCTGAGTTTCTAAATATGCAAGACTATCAAGGAAACACAGCTTTTCATTTAGCTGCTTCAAATCAAACCTTCTTTATTACATTTTTAGTGGCGATGGATCGTAGGCTGTCCAAATCAATTACTAACAGCAATGGTCTTACTGTTTTGGACATCCTCATTCAATCCCCTCCTTCGAATTCGTTAGAGGTATATTCCTTGATCGATCTTAAA
Organism: Breynia disticha f. nivosa; assembly: GCA_948193385.1. Lineage (NCBI taxonomy): Eukaryota > Viridiplantae > Streptophyta > Magnoliopsida > Malpighiales > Phyllanthaceae > Breynia > Breynia disticha. Next base: position 8,132 of record CANYCX010528708.1, read on the forward strand.
TTTTTCTTATTGATGAACTTTCATTATAGAAATGATACAAATCATTTTGCAGATACGGTGTATTTTTGCTGTATTAACTAGAGGAGGTAGACCAGGAATAAAGCACCTTCTTGGAAGGAAAAAGATTGAGAAATCAGAAGAGACAGATGATAAAAGTTGGCAATTACGTGAGGTCAATTTTGTGGTTTCAACCATTATCGCAACAGTGGCATTTACAGCAGCTTTATCAGTTCCCGGTGGCTACAAAAACGACGGCCCCGATGAAGGAACAGCTGCACTTGCCCGGAAAACTGATTTCCGCAAGTTTTTCATCTTTAATGCCATTGCTTTTGTTCTCTCAGTCTCGTATATATTTTTGAGTAGATTTCTGCCAAGGTGGAAATCTATCTTCGACAGGCTGACGTTATTGATCTCTCAGCTGGCGACCGTGGCCATGGTGTTCGCATTTAGTTATGGAACCTCTGCGGTGTTAGGTTCATCTGATGCTGATCTTGTAGGTTGTCTGAAATACGTAACTTGGGTCTTCCTTATACTTATATTCTTTGCATCAGAGCTTTCACTAATGGCGGAAGTTATTATAAAACGGTGAAGCATTGCAAGCATGATCTTTCAGCACTATATATTGTTCTTGAGGTGCATGAGTCATTCAGCATTATATATTAAGTCTCAAATCATTATGATTTCTCAAGAGATGGTTGAACGACTAGCATTACAAGAAACATATTCAATTTGTACGAACTTTTCATATATTCAATTTTTTTTCCAGCATCTGTTAAGATTCGTTGAAAATAAATACAGAAAATTTTGCTGAAATTCTTTAAAAATTTCTGATGAATTTCGATAAGTATTTTTCCATATAAAACCCCTCTGTTTTCTCACTTCATAAATATAGATATACCCCAAATATGGTGCTAAATTTTTATTTTTCCCCTCTTAATTTCTATATATATTTTTTTAAATGGACTTTTTTGAACTCGGAACCATAAAAATTAAGCATGAACCAACTCATATATGCCCATCCAACCATGCCATGATGTGAATCAAAATATGAGTAGTAGAGAGGACTATTCTTCTCAACTAAGTTCACAAACTTTACGCTCATAACAAAACTAAGAAAGTGTAAATTAGATGGAATCCCTCGATCTTAGCTCGTGAGTCTCCAAAAATGTAGCGGCGTAGAAGATTGGTTGTACATGTCAACCTCTACCTGTTCACATGAAAACGTTCACAAGAAAATGCACAAGTATTAAAACTCAGCGAATGAGTACTTCTCATCCCTACCTAATTATATAAAGAATAAGTCAATCGTCAATTAACACACAAGCAATTATTTTATGATATTTCCTTAGATCAAATATTCTTTCTGTTTATTCCTAATACCATATCATTTAATGATCAAACTATACTTAACATTTATACATACCCAAATTCCAAATCACACCATTGACCAATTAAAATCAGCTTGCAATTCAGACAATAGTTTTATGTTCTTGATTTTCAAAAAAATTCAAATAAAGGAGAGCTGACAGTAAAATAAAAATGATTCTCATTCATATAAAAAATAGTACAAAGTACATTGTTTAATTTATTCTTCTCAAGTCTTGAAGATAAGTCTCAAGTTGTTGTGAAGGAAATGATAATTCAGTTAGTGAAAAATCTTTACGATAAAGATAAATCATATTAACTAACTTGTAAACATTGAAAGAAGCAAAAGAGGATTTAGACTAAGGCAAGAATTACAAGAAAGTAATTCTGTATTTGCTTCAGGAAAACGATTATCCATCTCTTGTCTTAGCATATCAACCACCTAAACATTAGTGAAAAAATAAATCTCTTAAATAATTGATTATAGTAAAAATAATTAATTAAGATGCAATAAAATATAAAAAGTTACCTCACAAAAAATCTGAACAAGAAAGAATTGATAATTAGTGACAACCACACCTCTAGCTCGCAAGTAACGACTTCCCTTTCTTCCTCTAGCTTCCTTCAAACGAACAACTCTAGTTTCAAGTACATGTGCTACGCCCAAAAAGCGCTCAATTATCGCCCCCTCCTTCCACAGGTTGAATATTAATAACCATTTGTTCCTTTACTGAACAGTCACGAGAGATTCATCCACAATAACAGAATATAATCTATCTCAAAGTTCAGATAATATAGTCATTGTTGTTTCAACCGGACAACAATTAGTTAATTGCTTCTGAATTTGAGAGGAAGTCATCTGAGAATTACCTGGTGCATTTTTCTAACCACATCTGCGACCTCTACATTGTTTGCACTAAACCAATCAAGTAATTCCAAAAATTTCCTATGTTTAATGATGTAGACGACTCGTTATCCTCCCTAAAAGGAAATCTCTATCGTAGAAGAAAACGAACTAATTTTAGGGAAGCAGATAATCGTTTTTGATATTGTGCATCCATCAACTCTTTTCCAGTTGTGAAAGCATGTGAAACACTTTGTCTTTGATTCTCAAAATTCTCACACAATTCTCTAGCTTGATTGTGAGCACTATTTACAACTCCAATATGTTATGCAAATTTGTTTGTCGCTCTTCTCCAATTAACAAAATCTGTTTGCACAAATACATCGCCTCTTCCAAACCCAACATTGCTTCTCCTAAAAAGATAACAATAAAAATAATATGCCGCATCTTTCGCGACACTATACTCCAACCATGGATGTTCCTCGAACCAAACATCTCTAAAATATCTACTATCTTGTCCAATTTATTTCTTAGATAATATGCCCAATAGGTTAACAAAGACCCCTACATATGTATTCTCTTCGAATCCAATCTCTTATTTGAACATCAAAACGCTCTATTAGTTTTTGCAAATTGGACTGCGACACTAGATGAATCTGCCACACTTTTTTATTTTTTAGAAAAATAACGAAACATTTCCTACAACAATTTTAAATTAAAGTTAAATACTATAACGAATTTAAAGTAACATACAATTAAGTTCACCAAATTAAGGCTAATTAATAAAGTCATAGCGAATTAAAAACTAAGTTCACTAAATAAGACTAATTATCTATCCCAACAATTTAAATTAACATATAGTCAATTCATAACATATTTACAAATAAATTAATGATAAATTTACACAAAAATTTAACAACTAACAAAGTCAAAACAAATTTATAGCTAATTAAGTTCACTAAATCAAAGCTAATCAACAATCCGAACAATTTAAATTAACATATAATTAATTCGTAAGCAATTCACAACTAAAAAACTAAAAAATTTAAACAAGGTTTCAACAAAATTAAGAAATAAAACTATTTAAAAAAACTTACTTAACTACATAAAAAGATGACAAAATGTTGTGCTTTGATGTATTGATTACTTTGTTGAGGCTGATTTTGCAAGAAAGACAAGGAGAAAATTTAACAAAAGTAGAAAGATTCAGATTACATGTTGTGAAAATAATACTCACGTTTAGTAAATTGTTGATATCAGTGTTATCAGAACCGGACCGGTGATCGAACCGGAAAAGAGACTGGGTGGTTGGTTTACTGGTCGAACCGGCGGTTCACTGGTTGAACCGGTAATTTAAAATAATATATATATATATATATATATATCTAAAGTTTACAATTTTAACTCTTGTTTTCTTATAATATTAGTTTGTATCTATAGAAGATTCTCATACAAAATGTAATCCAAGGCAATGAGTATAAAGTAAATTTTGAACATATTAAAGGAAAAGATAACAAATTAGTTGATTTTTTATCTAAAAAATTACAAATTCCCATATATATTACAATTCTAAATGGAGTTTCCTTACCTATATTACCCACAAAAAATTACACATAAGGAAATAGTTCAAATTCAGAATATATATATATATATATATACAAAAATATTTAAATTGAGAAATGCTTAAATTTTTTATAATCCAACATTGATTAAACACAACAAAAATTGTTCATAATTCAAGTTCAAATATAAAATAAAATATGTTCCACAAAATAAA